>QRDG01000240.1:1500387-1586331 GCA_012064385.1 Puccinellia tenuiflora | reverse complement strand
TCGTGAGTGGGTTACCTTTGGAGATGTACCCTTGGCCATAAGGCACTTGTGTTGGTAGGACCCTTGCTTGTCATTAGGAGTTGAAAAGAGTGATTCCAACGAAGAAGGAATTAACCCCAATTGCTATTGCCGCCATACGACTTGTTCTTCTTCATCTTACTTTCTTCACCTCCGGACAAATATTCTTGGTTCATTTGTCAACCATTGCCTTTTAGATACCTTCTTCATGAAGTTCTTGTTTTTAGGGACAAAGTTGGTTTTCTTGACAAGCTTTCCTCCATTCTCAATTCTACTCTTGTAGGGACAATCCGCAACGAAGTGCTCACTATCTACCACAATTGAAACAAGTTCTTGCTTTCTTTGTACTTGAGCCTTCTCTTCCCTTGTTCTTCGTTGCATTTGATCTAAAGTCGCCTTTCTTCCACCAATTGTGGTTGGCAAGTGCCAAGCACTCATTGTGTGACACTCTCTTCTCCTTCTCGGATGGGATATAGGTGGACCCACCGTCATCACTTGATTCTTCCTCATCATAGGATGTTGCCTTCAAGGCAAGAGATACTTTCTTTATTCCATTTACTCGAGCTAGAACATCTTCCGAGGATTTCTTCATCATATTCATGGTGACAAAGGTACCCAAAACATCATTGGGAGTTAGTTCCATGTAGTCCGCTCTTGCTTGAACATTCATCACCATGTTCTCATTGTACGGAATCAAGGTTTGAAGAAATTTTCCCTTGAACCAATCATCATCGCAATCCTTGAATCCGACATCCTTCATGTCCACAACAAGAGCCTTGAGTCTTCGATATACATCTCCGGAACTTCTCCATCCTTCATGATGAAGTGGTCAACTTGCCGTTGGAGAAGTGTTTTCTTTGAGCGTTGCATGCTCACATTCCCATCATACATGGCGAGTAGATACTCCCAAGGCTTCCTTGGCGTTTGGGAGAGACCGGATGTGCTCAACACCTTCATTGACCATTGCCTTCTCGAGCATGTGCATAGCATGTGCATTGAGTTGTTCATCAATGATCTCACTTGAGGTCAAATTGTTGATATCCTTAGGATAGTATCCCCTCTCAATGATTCTCCATATTTGCATTGAAGAGCTACACACATAAGATTTCATAGAAGCTTTCCAATTAGTAAAACGGGCCCTATCTACTAAAGGTGGATTACCAAGATTGTTAACATGTGGATGTTGGACATTTAGAGCATTGTTATAAATATGTCCAAATTGATTTGGGTTTTCATTTCTAGATGAGTGTTCGTCATTTTCTTTTGAAGGAATTATGGGATTACCATGTTCATCTAGAGAGGGACTTTCATTTGCATTGCTAGATGTAGAGGCAAGTTTCATTAATATTTCCTCTATCCTATCCATCCTCTTATCGGATCTTTCCCCCAAGGATTCGACTTGCTTTTGAAGCAATTCTATGGGAGTGGGATCCCCCATCCTCCTCTTTAGGCGGTGAAGCCTTTAATAAAGAGACGAGGCTCTGATACCAATTGAAAGGATCGATGAGGTTAACTAGAGGGGGGGGGGTGAATAGGTTAACTACAAATTTTAATTCTTTTTCGTTTAAATGGATATTGCTCAAATATAAGTTGTCTAGAATATGCAACTAGGTGGAACAACCTTATATGATGAGCAAAAGATCACTAGCGCCGGATATAGATATAGTAAGCTAGTGCTAACAGTAAAGGTAAGTGCTAAGATAAACAACAAGATGACACGAAGATTTATCCCGAAGTTCACTTCCCAATGGAAGCTAATCTCCGTTGGAGCGGCGCGGTGTTCACCAAAGTGAAACACCGAATAGCCTTGATATGGCACACCGTATCTCCGTTGTGACTTACCACCGATGTGGCGAGGCACTTGTCACTATGTTTGCCGTTGAGGTTGACAACTAGAACCTTTACAAGGATGAAGCACACTCCACAAGTTGGAGGGTCTTCACCAATTGCACCGAGCCGCCAAGACTCGATGCCCAAGGCCGGGGCACGCACCACAACTTAATTGATGGCTCCCGGCAAAGTCTTCGTAGCTCCCAAAGCTCCGAAGGACCACAACCTCTTAGGGTTCCAATGAACACCAAGAGTAGCAAGCCCCCTCTCACAAATCAAGGGGGAATTCTAATTGGTTTGGTTGAAGTGTAGATCTAGGTCTCCTCTCTCAAATCTCCAAAGGACTAAGTGATTGAGTGGCTAGAGAGGGAGATCTATCGATTTGAAGCTTTCAAACAATGGTGGTGTTCTTCTTTTGGTCGTGGTAGTTGTCTCGAGGTAGATGGAGGGGTATAAGTACCCCTCACTAAAACTAGCCGTTTTGAAGAGCAGTACGCAGGAACAGACTGGGACGCCGGCCTGGAGCCCGGCCTGGGCCGGCCTGGTGGCCGGCCACCATCCAGAGGCCACCGGCCTGGACCCCGGCCTAGGCCGGCCAGGGGGCCGGCCATCATTCGCCAGAAAAGGATCAGCAGGGTCGCCGGCCTGCAGCCCGGCCTGGGCCGGCCTGGGGGCCGGCCACCCACCCGAGGCCACCGGCCTGGAGCCCGGCCAGGTCCGGCCAGGAGGCCGGCCACCCACCAGAGGCGCCCGGCCTGGAGTCCGGCCTGGGCCGGCCTGGGGGCCGGCCACCCACCCGAGGCCTCCGGCCTGGAGCCCGGCCTGGCCGGCCTGGGGGCCGGCCACCCACCCGAGGCCTCCGGCCTGGAGCCCGTCCTAGGCCGGTCTGGGGGCCGGCCACCCACCCGAGGCCTCCGGCCTGGAGCCCGGCCTAGGCCGGTCTGGGGGCCGGCCAGCCGGCTGAGTGACTTTTTCCCTGTTCCTTTTCCGACAATATGCCATTTCTTCCTTTTTGCATATCTCCTGTTGATACTAGAGATTATGTTAAATACTTCCAAGTGTTGTAATCAAACGTCAAAACAAGATTAACGGACAATGTCCTTTCACTTAATTCAACCTGTCCACTTGGTTGAGGGTGATAAGGAGATGCAATTCTATGGTTAACATCATATTTTGCCAAAGCTTTCCTAAAAACACCATGTATAAAATGAGAGCCACCATTAGTAATTAAAAACCTAGGAACACCAAACCTTGGGAAAATGATGTCCTTAAGCATCTTCATTGCTGTGGCATGATCTGCACTTTTGGTTGGAATTGCCTCCACCCACTTTGTAACATAGTCAACTGCAACCAAAATGTGAGTATGCTTTGTCTTTGAAGCTGGGAAAGGTCCCATAAAATCAAAACCCCACGCATCAAATGGTTCAAGTGGTAGAGAATAATTCATAGGCATTTCATTTATCCTACCAATGTTTCCAACTCTTTGACATTTATCACAAGATTTAACATATTCATGGCAATCTTTAAATAAAGTAGGCCAATAGAAACCAGATTGTAATACCTTTGCTGCTGTGCGATCTCCTGCATGATGCCCTCCATATGGACTATCATGACAATCTCTTATTATAGCCTGTTGTTCATGCTCAGGTATACAACGTCTAATAATACCATCTACACTTTTCTTATAGAGGAAAGGATCATCCCAAAAATAATGTCTAAGATCATAAAAGAATCTCTTTCTTTGTTGATAAGTAAAGTGTGGAGGTAATACTTTTCCAACAATAAAATTTGCATAATTAGCGAACCAAGGAGAAGCAGCCTTAATACTGGAAACATTAACATTTGCAAGTTGTTCATTAACAAAGCTATCATTAATAGGAATAGGATCATCAGGTATATTTTCCATTCTAGAGAGATGATCAGCTACTTGGTTATCTTCTCCTTTCCTATCAACAATGTGTAAATCAAATTCTTGCAAAAGAAGTACCCATCTTATCAATCTAGGGTTAGCATCTTTCTTGTTCATCAAGTATTTAATAGCAGAATGATCAGTATGAATTGTGACTTTGGAATCAGTGATATAAGGTCTAAACTTGTCACAAGCAAATAGTACTGCTAAAAATTCTTTTTCAGTTGTAGCATAATTTCTTTGGGCAGCATCAAGTGTTCTACTAGCATAATAAATAACATTCAGTTTCTTATCAACCCGTTGACCCAAAACAGCCCCAACAGCATAATCACTAGCATCCCACATAATTTCAAAGGGCAATTTCCAATCAGGAGGTTGAATAATAGGAGCAGTTATTAAAGCATTCTTCAAAATATTAAAAGATTCAATGCAATCATCATTAAAAGAGAAAGGAACATCCTTTTGCAAAAGATTGGTTAGAGGCTTTGATATTTTGGAGAAGTCCTTAATGAACCTACGGTAAAAACCTGCATGCCCAAGAAAACTTCTTATACCTTTATATCCTTTGGGTATGGTAGCTTCTCAATAGCTTCTATCTTGGCTGGATCAACTTCTATTCCATTTCCAGAAATCTTATGTCCTAGAACAATTCCTTCGGTAACCATGAAGTGACACTTCTCACAATTGAGAACTAGATGTTGCTCCTCACAACGCTGCAAAAACTTTGTTAAGATTGAACAAGCAATTATCGAAAGAAGTACCATACACAGAAAAATCATCCATAAAGACTTCCATTATCTTCTCAATGTAATCAGCAAATATAGCATTCATGCATCTTTGAAAAGTAGCAGGAGCATTGCATAAACCGAATGGCATTCTTCTATAAGCAAAAGTACCAAATGGGCAAGTAAAAGTGGTCTTTTCTTGATCGTCCTTATGGACATGAATTTGCGAGAAACCGGAATAACCATCTAGATAACAAAAGTTAGAGTGTTTAGATAAACTTTCTAACATTTGATCAATAAATGGCAATGGGTAATGATCTTTTCTAGTTGCTTTGTTTAATTTCCTGTAATCAATGCACATCCTATAACCAACAACAGTACGTTGAGCCACAAGTTCATTCTCATCATTTGGAGCTACAGTCATTCCACCCTTTTTAGGAACACAATGGACAGGACTAACCCACTTGCTATCAGCTATAGGATAAATGATACCAGCTTCCATGAGTCTTATTACCTCTTTTCTTACCACTTCTTTCATTTTTGGATGGAGACGGCGTTGATAATTGATAGCGCGAGAGGTGTTAATCAATCACGCTTCGTTGGGCACCCCAAGAGGAAGGTTTGAGGAGCACAACAGCAAGTTTTCCCTCAGTTACAAACCAAGGTTATCGAACCAGAAGGTTGTCCACAACTGCAATGGCGCCAGAAAAAGAGCTGTTGCAGGGGAGACAGTGGAACCTGCAGAACACAATCAAACTACTTTGCCCCAACGAAGCAGTGAGGTTGTCAATCTCACCGGCCTTGCTGAATACAAAGGATTAAATGTATGTGTGGAAGGAAGCTTGTTTGCAGTAAATGAAAGCAGTAGAGCAGTTGATTTAATTGCAGATGTAAAAGAATAGACCGGGGTCCATAGTTCACTAGTGGTGTCTTCTCCATAAATAAAATACTACACATGCTGGGTAACAAATTACAGCTGGGCAATTGACAGAATAGAGAATGCATGACAATGCATGAGCATTGCATAATACAGAGGATGATGATGTCTATATGAGATGCTTTGGGCAATACGACAAAATACATAGATAGCTGTTCCAAGCATACACCTATGCCTAAATAGTCCACCTTTGAGATAACATACCGTAAAATCTCTCCAGTATTAAGTTGCAAGCAACAGACAATTGCATGAAGAACTGTGCATAAAGTTTACTCCCTAGTAGCAACGGCACTCCCCCGTCCTTATATGTTTCTGTCACTCAAGCCAAGGCACACAGGGACCGAACCCACTATCTAGCATAAATACTCTCTCTTGGAGATACAAGCAACTACTTGATCAAGGCAATTACAAGTACCGGAAAGCATGCAAGATCACAAATAACATAGACATGATAATATCAATAATCAACATCACAAGGTACTTCTCTATTCATCGGATCCCAGCAAACACAACATGTAGCATTACAATAAGATGATCTTGATCATGATAGGCAGCTCACAAGATCTAAACATGATAGCACAAGAGGAGAGGACTACCATCTAGCTACTGCATGGACCCATAGTCCAAGGATGAACTACTCACACATCTGTCCGGAGGCGGGCATGGTGGTGTAGAGCCCTCCGGCGATGATTCCCCTCTCCGGCAGGGTGCCGGGGAGAGCTTCAGAACCCTCCCGAACTAGGGTTGATGACGGCGGCGGCGACGGATGTTTTTCTGGAATTTTGATCGGGTACTTAGGGTTTTCTCGTCGGGGGGATTATATAGGCGAAAGGGCGGCGTCGGTGGAGGCCCGAGGGGGCCACACCACCTGGTGGCGCGGCAGACAGGTGGGCCGCGCCACCCTAGGGTGTGGTCGCCCTCTGGTGCGTCTTCGGCTCCCCTTTGGACTCCGTGTGCGTGACGAAATTATAAGATCCTGGGTTTTTGTCCCGTTCGATTCCGAGAATATTTCCTTAAGTACTTTTCTGAAACGAAAAAACAGCAGAAAACAGAAACTGGCACTGGGGCATCTTGTTAATATGTTAGTTCCAAAAATGCATAAAAATGCTATAAGATGTAAACAAAACATGTAGCAAAAGGTATGAAAACAAGCATGGATCATAAGAAATTATAGATACGTCGGAGACGTATCAGCATCCCCAAGCTTAGTTCTACTCGTCCTCGAGTAGGTAGAACAATAACAAATAATTTCTTAGGAGACATGCAAACTCACAATCTAGATCAACATAGTAATGCAAAACACATGATGTGAATAAGGTGATCCAAAACAATTGTCTATAGTTGACATTAAGCAAACAATGATTAACAAATGCTAGCTAAAAGAAGCTAGAACTTTTCATGAATCAGCGTTTTGGAGACTAGGAACCATACATAAGGTTTAGAAAGAAGAATAGTAAATTGTGTCTCCAATGTAAAATGTCAATCAATATTCAAAGCATCAAATTCAGTTAATAATAGAAATAGCCAAGCTCAAGTCAAGTGTCCTTAATCCATCCACTTAACTTATCAACTGTTATGTAGTCCACTCAACTAATACAAGCAAGAAGAAGGCTTGGCACCATGAGGTTATGGCAAAGAGAATAATAATGGGGGTTTGGAAGGCCAAAAAAAAAGGCTCAAACAGTGGAAGAGGTAACCACAAGACAAGAGGCAGTCCCGTAGTAGACACTGAATGAGGAGTAGTGATTGCCATGCAACGGATGCACATAGAGCTATATGAATGGAAGCTCTCCAATGGAACTAGTAGGGGTGCATCCAACTTGCTTGCTCATGAAGACCTAGAGCTCACTTGAGGAGGCTCATCGTTGGAATATACAAGCCAAGTTCTATAACGTTTGGTCCCCACATAGTTATACTAATGAAGCATGAAAACTCACTACAATGATGTAGGTGCTACTAGCACAAGTGTGGAATAAAAGGATAGTAGTGTTGCCCCCTCTCTCATTTTATATTCTTTTTTCTTTTTCTCTTTTTTTGCCTTTTGCTTTTTGAGGCCTTTGTGGCTCTTTTATATTTTTCTCTCATTGGTCTCTTTTGGACTCTTTTGATTGGCCACTTTGGACTCTTTTCAATATGCTCACAGGTAGAGGCAACACTCTATTTTACAAGATGATCATCACACTTTTTGGTGTACTCAAAACTCAAAGACTAATACATGGTGTATGGTGGATATGCAAGACCGAGCGTAGTGTGGAAAAGCACGCATCACACTAACTCAAATGGTCAAGCAATACTATATGGTAATGAAGTAAAAATGACATAAAGTCATGTAATGTAAATGATGGATGTTGCATGGCAATGTATCTCGGAACAGCTATGGAAATGCTGTGATAGGTAGATATGGTGGCTGTTTTGAGGAAGATAGTTGGCTTATGTGTAGGAGAACAAGATGAAGATCTCCCACGGGGTTGGATGTACTTGCGAATTATGCACCAATCTCAATGTGAAAAAGGGCAATGCAAAGCACCGAAGAGGCTAGCAAAATATGGAGGTGGAAGTGCCAAAAACCAAAAACTCACATAGCATGTCGTATATTGCAAACAACTATCAGTATCAAAGTTTTAAAAATGGTTAGAGACACCCCGAGAGGCATCGTGGCGGTGACACAAGTGCCCCGTTAGCTTCCCCGACCGTTGCAGTAACTATACCATTAGAAACTTCTTTTCAACTAAGAGGAAATCACGACACTAAAGCACTATTGACTTAAGTTGTTTTTAGTTCAGAAAAGTACGGCTCCACGCTCTACTAACACATCTTCACTAATCAGCTCTTAACAACATTAACCAACATATTTTAACCATTAGTTATTTTAATACCTCAAAACAATTGAAGAGGAGCAAGTTATCTACACAATGGTCTACAAGACTATGCAGCTTTTCTCTATTTCATACCACTATCACAAGCATAGCATTCTCCAATCTAACACATCAACCAAGCAACTAAAACAACTCTCTAACAAATAAGAGTGAAACACAAGAGAGCTTAACACAAAGAACTAGCAGCTCTAAACAAGATAACATGCTAAAAGGGAGAGCTTACTAGAAAACAGACAGTAGCTAAGAATACTCAACAAATATAAGCGAAGCACAAGAGTATTCATATGAAAATGCGGAGCGTGTCTCTCTCCCACACACGAATGCTAGGATCCAACTTATTAAGCAAACTAAAACACACACTCAAAATAAAAACAGACGCTCCAAGCAAAATGCATAAGATGTAGTGGAATAAAAATATAGTATCACTAGAGATGACCTGATAGTTTTGTCGATGAAGAAGGGGATGCCTTGGGCATCCCCAAGCTTAGCTGCTTGAGTCTTCTTGAATTTGCTGGGGATGACCCACCGGGGCATCCCCAAGCTTAGACTTTTCACTCTTCTTGATCTCATCATATCGTCCCTTTTACTTACTTGAAAACTTCCACCACATCAAACTCAAAGTAATTCTCATTAGAGGGTTAGTGCATAAACCAAAAATTCAAAAGTTCTACTGTGACACAAGCACACCTTAATGCATTATAACATTAGCTACAGCCACTGATGCTCAAAGAATCAAAAAGATCCAAATAAACATCGCAAAAGAAGCAATGCACAATAAAAGGCAGAATCTGTCAAAATCTGAACAGTCTGTAAAGACGAATTTTTTCGAGGCACTAGAGTTGCTCAAATCGAAAATCACTGAACTAGAAAAAGTTTCATACATATATGAAGATTCAGCACACAAAGATCAAAGCATTTCGTCGCTTCTGGAATAAATGACGAATTTAACGGTGACAGACAGAAATCTGTTTCCTGTGCAGAAATCCAAATATAGCAAAAACTTTCTACTAGAGACCTTACTTGGCACAACATTGCAAGAAAATAAAGATACAAAGAAGTTGCTACAGAAGTAAACAAACTTCTTGACTCAAATAAAAGAAAAGATACTGAAAATAAAATGATGGGTTGTCTCCCATAAGCGCTTTTCTTTAACGCCTTTCAGCTAGGCGCAGAAAGTGAACATCAAGTATTTCCAAGAGAAGAAGCATCAAAACGATAATTTTCTCTAACAATAGAGTCAAAAGGTGACTTCATTATCTTCCTAGGGAAGTGTTCCATACCTTTCTTAAGAGGGAATTGATATCTAATGTTGCCCTCTTTCAAATTAATAACAGCACCAGAAAATTGCTCTTTCATAACAAGATTTAACAAAGCAGGTTTGATCTCATAAAAATCTGTCTTAGCAGCAGGTGGAGCAATAGGAGTACATATGAAATCATCATTATTAGTACTAGTGAAGTCACACAACTTAGTGTTTTCAGCAGTACTCATTTTTGATAAAAACAAGGTAAACCGAATTGAACAAGATTAAACAAGTAACTAATTTTTTTTGGGGTTTTGATATAGGAAAGCAACAAGATAAATTCTACACTAATTTTTTTGTGTTTTTGATATAAGAAAGCAAAACAAGACAAAGCAATAATAATAAGCAAGACTAAAACAAAGTAAAGAGATTGGAACTGAGAGACTCCCCTTGCAGAAGCTTCTCTACTCCCCGGCAACGGCGCCAGAAAAAGAGCTTGATAGCGCGAGAGGTGTTAATCAATCACGCTTCGTTGGGCACCCCAAGAGGAAGGTTTGAGGAGCACAGCAGCAATTTTTCCCTCAGTTAGAAACCAAGGTTATCGAACCAGTAGGAGTGAGAAATGCTTCAGAAGGTTGTCCACAACTGCAATGGCGCCAGAAAAAGAGCTGTTGCAGGGGAGACAGTGGAACCTGCAGAACACAATCAAACTATTTTGCCCCAACGAAGCAGTGAGGTTGTCAATCTCACCGGCCTTGCTGAATACAAAGGATTAAATGTATGTGTGGAAGGAAGCTTGTTTGCAGTAAATGAAAGCAGTAGAGCAGTTGATTTAATTGCAGATGTAAAAGAATAGACCGGGGTCCACAGTTCACTAGTGGTGTCTTCTCCATAAATAAAATACTACACATGCTGGGTAACAAATTACAGCTGGGCAATTGACAGAATAGAGAATGCATGACAATGCATGAGCATTGCATAATACAGAGGATGATGATGTCTATATGAGATGCTTTGGGCAATATGACAAAATACATAGATAGCTGTTCCAAGTATACACCTATGCCTAAATAGTCCACCTTTGAGATAACATACCGTAAAATCTCTCCAGTATTAAGTTGCAAGCAACAGACAATTGCATGAAGAACTGTGCATAAAGTTTACTCCCTAGTAGCAACGGCACTCCCCCATCCTTATATGTTTCTGTCACTCAAGCCAAGGCACACAGGGACCGAACCCACTATCTAGCATAAATACTCTCTCATGGAGATACAAGCAACTACTTGATCAAGGCAATTACAAGTACCGGAAAGCATGCAAGATCACAAATAACATAGACATGATAATATCAATAATCAACATCACAAGGTACTTCTCTATTCATCGGATCCCAGCAAACACAACATGTAGCATTACAATAAGATGATCTTGATCATGATAGGCAGCTCACAAGATCTAAACATGATAGCACAAGAGGAGAAGACTACCATCTAGCTACTGCATGGACCCATAGTCCAAGGATGAACTACTCACACATCTGTCCGGAGGCGGGCATGGTGGTGTAGAGCCCTCCGGCGATGATTCCCCTCTCCGGCAGGGTGCCTGGGAGAGCTTCAAAACCCTCCCGAACTAGGGTTGACGACGGCGGCGGCGACGGATGTTTTTATGGAATTTTGATCGAGTACTTAGGGTTTTCTCGTCGGAGGGATTATATAGGCGAAAGGGCGGCATCGGTGGAGGCCCGAGGGGGCCACACCACCTGGTGGCGTGGCAGACAGGTGGGCCGTGCCACCCTAGGGTGTGGTCGCCCTCTGGTGCGTCTTCGGCTCCCCTTTGGACTCCGTGTGCGTGACGAAATTATAAGATCCTGGGTTTTTGTCCCGTCCGATTCCGAGAATATTTCCTTAAGTACTTTTCTGAAACGGAAAAACAGCAGAAAACAGGAACTGGCACTGGGCATCTTGTTAATATGTTAGTTCCAAAAATGCATAAAAATGCTATAAGATGTAAACAAAACATGTAGCAAAAGGTATGAAAACAAGCATGGATCATAAGAAATTATAGATACGTCGGAGACGTATCAATAATCAACAACAGGTTTTGCATCCTCTTCCAAATTAATTTTATGCATACATAGAGCTGGGCTTATACCTTTAAGATCATCAAGAGAGTATCCAATAGCTGGTCGATGAGCTTTTAGTACATCAAGTAGTTTCTCTTCTTCTTCAGCTGAAAGGTTAGCACTAATAATGACAGGATATATATTCTTATCATCTAAATATGCATATTTCTAATTGTCAGGCAAAGGTTTTAATTCAAAACTAGGATCCCCTTTAGGTGGTGGTAACACTCCTAAATTATCAGGTGGAATATGCAACTATAACTGTGGTGGTTGCTGCCATAGTATTTGTTCTAGAGCCTCTTTTTCCTCATTATTAAATGTTCATCTTGATTAAGCATATAACGTTCTACAACATCTGTTGAAGCTACAGCTATAGAAGCAAGAGTTTCAATTATATCTTCAGAAATTGGCTCTTTCACAACATGTTTATCAGCAAATTTGGAAAAATTGAACTCAAGTCTTTCACTATCACATTTAATAAACACTTTCTCTTTAAGCAAATTAATTTCAGCCCCAACAGTACGCAAGAAAGGTCTACCAAAAATGATAGGACAAAAAGGATCTTGAGGGCAACCAAGCACAATAAAATCAGCAGGATATTTAATTTTACCAACTAGAACTTCAATATCTATAACAATTCCAAAAGGACAGATATATTCTTTATTAGCAAGTTGAATTGTCATACCTGTCCCTTCCATAACAATAGGATCAATATCATGCTTGATTTCAAGATAGAGAGAATATGGAATGACACTAATGCTTGACCCAATATCACATAGACCATGATAACTTGAAGTCCCAATAGAGCATGAGATTATAGGTTTTCCCACCTTGGTCGAATTACCTCTGATAATTTTAGTAGCATCTTCACATAGATAGACATCAACAGGATCTGCTTCATTTAATTGTTTGATAACAGAAATTTGAGTATTGACTTCCACCTGTTCATATGGCTTAGGACATTTCCTTTTACTCTTGTTAGTAACAGTAGTAAGCAAATTTTTCTTAACTTGGTTTGGATATGGGGGTGGCTCAACATACTC
Organism: Puccinellia tenuiflora; assembly: GCA_012064385.1. Lineage (NCBI taxonomy): Eukaryota > Viridiplantae > Streptophyta > Magnoliopsida > Poales > Poaceae > Puccinellia > Puccinellia tenuiflora. Next base: position 1,573,628 of record QRDG01000240.1, on the reverse strand, counting down.
CTCAATTCTCACAGATGACACTGGCTCTATGTGTTTAATAACTTTAGGAATAACAATAGACTGTTTAACAGGTTCAACATAAGTTTCAAACCCACTTTTAGGAATACGGACATGCTCAGCAAAAGATTTAGCTATTTCAAGTATAACATAAGGATCAAGATTAAATGTATCACTCATATTTTTAAACAAGATAGAAGTAGAGAAGGTCTCCACACATGAATATCCATAATCAAAATAAGGTTTATTACCTTTATCAAGTTCCCAGTGTCCAGTATTTTCAGAAATAGTTTCCAATAGATTCCATGCTTCTTCTTCAGTATTATTTGTAAAACTACCACCAGATGAATTGTCCAAAATTTCCTTATGCTTCATAGGTAGCCTCACATAAAAGTTTATCAATATAAGTTTCTTTGTAAGATCATGACAAGGATTCTCACGAAGGAGTGCCTTCAGTCTCCCCCAAGCTTGAGTAATACTCTCCCAGATGTGGCCAGAAATTAAATATATAGCAGCGACTCTCATAAGCTTCTCTAGGAGTAAAATATTTAAGAAAGAAAATCTTCCTCAATACACTCCATTCAGTAGTGGCTCCTTCATCCAAAGACCTGAACCAAATACGAGCATTACCAGATAAAGACATAAATAATAACTTCCTTTTCACGTAGTCCTCAGAAATACCAGGGATCCTGAATAAGCCACATATTTCTTCAATCATTTCAATGTGTTCACGTGCAGTCTTAGTTCCATCTCCTGAAAATACATTCTTCATAACTCTTTCAACATGCCCAGTGGGAATTTTAAATCCCACTTCAGGTATCTTAGACACAGCAGTTTCAACCACTTTAGCAGTAGTGGTATAAGCACTTTCAAAAAGAGTAAGGTACAGCGAGGGACGATTCTTAAGTGCCATAGTAGCAATGAGATAAAACAGCAAATATAATTCAGATTTCAAGTTTCCTTACCAAACTTCTTACCAATAGCGCTACGCTCCCCGGCAACGGCGCCAGAAAAGTATCTTGATAACTCCCAAGTGCAGGAGATCAATTTAGTACCTTTCAATTAGAAAAGGTTGTCGAACCCACGAGGAGCTGAAGGTATTGGTTAGAAAGAATGATAAATAAAACAATAAAAGATGCAAGTGTTTTTGGGATTTTTGGTTGTATAAATGCAAAAGAATAAAAATGCTTAAAATAAATAGTAGCAAGTAGAAAGCTCTCAAAGAGAGAGAAAGCCCAATCCTCTATGTGGCTAGAGACAAGCTCAAGTGATGTGTGTCTTATATGTGGAAAACGTTCTCGAGGGCGGCATGGATATCACTAGGCATAGAGATTTATTAAACAACACGTTGCATATCTTGTCAAGTTTTAATCTTCTTGGGGCGGAGCCATAACTAGGCATAGCTAAATAATTAAACTACAACCCCTTATGATGGATCATGTGGCCAATTTAATGACTTGCACAAGAATTATTAAGACATAAAGTCCCACCATAGCATTACACTCTAAGGTCCCCGACACTACTACCCACATAATATAACTGCATGTCTCTATCTTGGGCTTAGTTGTCCTCCCAAGTCTTCCTCAATTCATTACACTACGTTGTTCTCCTATGATCCCTTTAAAGGTGAAGTGTTGTGCAGTCGACGTTTGCACAACACCATCATAGAATCACATAAAAGATAAACTCTTGACAAAATACCAACACATGTTATATATAAATCATTGCCAATTCATCCTATGCCCTCAGGAACATATGGGAACTACTCACAACGTGCAAACAATGATCATAATCAGTGGCATAAAGGGTACAACACAATCTGAAATAAATACTTCACCACCAAATAATGACAAGTACCCAATCACAAACATGAATAGGAGCACTAGCCAATGATCTAGGGTATAGCAACTCTCAAACTATGAGGGGAACGGAGTGGATCACGGAGATGGTGATGGAGATGGTGCTGGTGATGGTGATGACGGTGATGTAGAGGCCTCCTCCCACGCCAAGGAGGAGAGGTGATGATGATGGCGGCGATTTCCCCCCTCTCCGGAGCTCCGGAGCAGCAGGATCTGACCCCCTTCGGAGAGAATCAGGAGCTCCGTCGCCGCCACGGCCTCAGATAATTCGGGGAAAATTAGGGCGACCCTTTTCGGCGAAGACGAAGGTGTTGGTAAAAAGCCCCACGCGAGGAGGTGCTCGAGGGCCTTCTTGGTGGGTCCCACGCAACCAGGTACATGGGCCGCGTGGGCCCACCCCATTTGGCCCTCGTGGCCCTCCTGCCTTTGGTCTTCTTTCCTCCACCCTTCTCCTGATGAAAAACTGGCGTGGTATTTTTCCTTTAATTATTTGAGTCCGCGAAACTCCTGAAACAATAAAAACAAGAAAAGGGGGGTATTCTGCCTCCCAGATGTTAAATGCCAAAAATAGGGACTTTGTATGAAAGTCCCATAAATCATCTAAAACATGCAAAACATCGATATAACAATGCAAATAACATACCCATATGATAATATAAGATATAAAAATGATGATATAAAATGCACGTATCAACTTCATACTTCCACTAGTGACTACTCTCAACATCATTAACATAATTAAACACATGATAGTTCCCACAAAAATACATGCATGGTAGACGTTACTCGGAGATAATTCTTTTGTGGATCAAATAGGATGAGAATTGCGTAGGGCTACGAAAAGCACACCTTAAAGTTCGTATTCCACATCTATGGACACTTCATACTGTCACTATCCGCATCCAAAGATAGTGCTAACGAACACCACAACCTATTTCTTGAATAGTCTCTTTCTTCAATAACACAAGCATCAAGAAACCTCATGATCTATTCAATCCAACAAATAAAGAACAAACTCATGATGAAGATCCTTCCAATCTATTATCCATAGAGTCACACACGGCACCCATCCTGTCACCGAGGTACCATGATCACAACGGTGGCTCCGGAAATTGTACTAAATAACACCACTTGAGCAACATCATATCCATTACACATAGGGAAACATCATGTATTCAACTACACTAACAAAGCTCATGATCACAACAAAGATCACATCATGGGAGAGAGAGATAACCACATAGCTACTTGTATAAGCCTCAGCCCCGGTGATGGACTACTCCCTCCTCATCGCGGGAAGCAGCGGTGTCGATGGAGATGGCTCCGGCGGTCGATCCCCCCTCTGGTAGGGTGCCGGAACAGGACCTTTTGAACCCCCGAAACTTGTCGGCAATGGCGGTGGAGTTCTGTTGCGTATTTTGGGAAAATCCTTCGGGGTTTAGGGTTTTTTGCGTCGGATGTGATTTTATAGGCGTCGGAGGCGGCCGAGGGGTGCCCCACAGGGCTGGGGCGGGTCCCACCCGCAGGTGGGCCCTAGGCCGCGGCAGGGGGCCGCCCCTGGCTTGTGTGGGTCCCCTGGAGTCGCCCTTCTGGCTCCCTTCCTCATTTCTTCAATAAAAAATCTCCGTAAATTTTCGTCCAATTCCAAGAATATTTCCAGAAGTAACTTTCTGTAACAATTTTAGCACAAAAACAGGGAACTGGCACTGGCATCTTGTCAATAGGTTAGTCCGACAAAATGCATAAAAATGATGTAATATGATATTAAAAACATGTGACAACATCACAAAACTAGCATGGACCAGTCAAAAATTATAGATACGTTTGAGACGTATCAACGCTCAATGACATTGCGAAGGGACGAGTGCGGAAAATTGAATATCTCAAACTTCCCTTGAGGCGCACGCTGCCGGCGAATACGAAATTCTGGTAGATAATATGTACTCCCCTTGAAAGGAGCAATCTACCCAGTTCGATTTGGATAACCGGAATCCACAAGATAGTATTTGCCTGATAAAAATACATGGTAGCACCAAGAAAATAATAAAAGATGCCACATATATGGAAGCTTTTGAATGACATAGAACATTTTTCTACCTGTTGGAGGTACTAGAAACTGATCTGCAAATTTCGCTAATGCGTGATTGAGGATACGGGTGTCATTTGCAGAGCCCGGCCAACCAGCAACCACAAAGGTAAACCTCATGTCAAAGTCACATATAGCAAGCACATTTTGAGAAGTGTATCCATGCCTACATGTGTGGTTATCCACCTCCTCTTCAGCAACCGAAACTGGAATATGTGAACCATCTATAGCACCAATAGCACCTTTAAAATGAGGCCAAAAGCGACTATCTTTAACCTTTGCATGCTCAGTACTGAAAGTAGGATCTCTCGGCTTGATATTATCCTTTGCTAATTTTTGCAAACACAACAACACTTCTATAAACTTTGTATGAACTGTCCACAATGACCTGAAAAAGCGGTTCTCAGCTTGCGCGAATGCTTGGGGGCCTCCAACAATCCATAAAAACATGGCAAGTGACTCAACGGATGAAACATTGTTTGTTGACTTCAAACCATAGTTAGAGACAAACATATATCATGGAGTGTCATGAAAACCTTCGGGGTCATCCTAAATATTTTATAAAAATATCTAGGACGACCCAAGCACTCTGTGACCCACTCAATTCCAGTTTGTTGAGCAACTCTGTAAGCACTTTTCTCATAATACCTTTCAGTGTAGAGATTACCTAAGTGACCAAGGGTCGCAGCCTGTTTGGCCAACTCGGCTAGAAGTAGTAGTCCCTCTTGTGCCCTTTTAACTACTTCTTCCTTGTGTGCCTCCATCTACACAAAGCAAGAACATCAGGGTCACGTTAAAAATTGATGGCAGAAACAATGCGATCATGGCAAAAAAAATGGCAATGATGGCAGCAACAATGCCCTTTTAACAATCATGGCAGCAACAATACACAATCATAAGCAAATTGTTCCGACCATTCAAACATAAGCAAATATGGTTCCAAGCATACAAACATGAACAAATTGTTCCATCATTCAAACCGAAGCAAACATGGTATCAAACATTACAAACATAAGAAAAAAGATAGTGCAACATGGCAACTAGATGGTTCACATCAGCTTCCTCATCTCCTTCTCATGTTCCCACTTTAGCAAATGGAGCCTTCCATCATTTGTTTCAAGTAAGCCGAAAACTTCTCTAAATTCAGGTTTCATGATAAGAAATGTGGCTGTATGCATGATATCAGTTCCTTCTTCTACCCCACATTCTTTAACCATGGACAATGCCTCTTTAATACTTGGAACTTGATTGATTTGAGTAGGAGCTTATGAAGCTTCAACACTTGATGCTATCTTGACAGCTGAAGTTTCTATATGTGAGCATCTTTGCTTGAACAATCTTAAGAATGGGCTTTTTTCTTCTTTCTCTTCCATAATAATTTTGTCTCTCTTACGCTTCTTGTCATTTTTTTCTTCAAAGCCGCCAACTTCATCTCTCCAATATCATCTGTTTTCTCTTCGACAACCGCTTCATCGTCACTTGAATCAGACAAAACTCCAGGGGTTGAAGCAGTTGCCCCATTGACATGTGCTTTGTCAAACATGATCTCTAGGGCCTCCAAGTTATCCGGTCCACGCTTTTTGAACTGCACATGCTTGCATTTCCTTCCATTACTTGGATCATGACATCTCTGAAATAGATGACAGAAATATAACCATATTTTCCAACACATCAACAAGACAAAATAAATGGAACCATATTTTCCACTTACTGCAAGATGTTCTTTCCACCATCCTTCGTCACACTCCACGGTCTTGTTCTCATAATCCCATCCTAGTCCAGTTGCATCATGTTTCAACTCTATAAAACATGTATAACTTCTTTTCAGATTATCCCATTTGTTTTTTAGTTGCAAATGCTCTAACTTTCTCCCAGATTTTTGTGCAAACTTATCTTCAAGGTTCTTCCACCCAACTTTATTTAGATGACCTAAGGGCTTGTGCCCAGCAAGAACCTCCTCTTTACAAATGTCACAGAAATGCTTCACATTTGTCTTATCCCAGACAGCCTTCTCACCCATACTTCAATCACAAAATTCAATTACTTCAGCTAATATGCAATGAATCTATAACAGAAAAGAAATTGGAGACCATAGAAAACTGAAACTAAAAAGAAAAAGCAATACGGGAGTAGGCATGTGAGGGAGAAGGAAGAAGATGGAAAGGAGGGAGAGGACAGGGGACCATACCTGCTGGTGGATCCTTCGATCTACAGCCGGCCGGCAGTGCAAATCGACGAGACGGCGGGCGACAGACCGAGCTATGGGGCGGCGTCGGGCTGGGGATGAGATGCGTCGGCGCAACACTTGACGGGCTGGCGCAGGAGGGGAAAACGGCCGGCGGGTGGCGGCGGCTCGAATCCCGGCCGGGGCTCAGCCGGAGACCGGCGGTGAGGCAGCCGAAGCAGGCCGGCGGCCAGGGACGAAGTTAGAAATAAATCCCATTGGGGTCAGCTTTCTGTTATCCCAATTTTACTAGGGTCATTTTGCTAAATTATACACTAGTTAGTGCGAGTTAATGAAGAGATTTCTAACTTTGATTGGGGTCAGCTGACCCCAACGCCTATATGCCAGCTCCGTCCCTGCCAGCGGCGGAGGAAGAGATACGGGGAGAGAGAAAAGATGTGGAGGAAGGAGAAAAAGAAAACGAACCGGCCAGTTTCACTTACCAGTGGTATTGGTGGGTAATTTTGAAGTTTTTGTTGGACGCAACGCAGCGAAATCTGGGGGTACGGGCGATTCCTTTTTACACTCCGAAAATCTACTGCGTCGTGGAATCTATGAAGGTAGGTACCACCGTTTGGTTTAGATTTTAGCTGCCACAACGTGAATCTGGTCAAAAAAATCTTAACCAAACACACCACAGTAGGTTTTTCACAGCAGATTCTCGACAGCTGATTTTCAGGAATCTACAGCTTAACCAAACACACCCATGTGATTATAACAATTATCCTCCTAGTGAACCCCAATCTGGGGGGGGGGGGGGGGGGGCTACGCTGCCGGAAACACGCACCACATCAAGACATCCATCTACATCTTCGTGTTGGTGGCTTTTGTCGTCATTGTTTCAGCCGAGCTGCTACTAGTATTTTTGGTGAGGGAGTTGAAGAAGAAAAAGTACAATTCGGCAGCTGTGCGATCCCCAGAACATGAGCCCCCTAAGGATGACGAAGAAAGAAAGAAGCACTCGAGGCGCAAGTACCTGATGCTGCTAGGCATCTTTTTTTTTTACTGTAAAACCGTGAGGGAAGCCCCCACGGTATAATTTTATTAAAAAGACATACAATAAGTTAGGTTGAGAGGATCAACCCATATTACAAAGAGGAGGCTGCAGGGAAGACACAAGAACTATCAAAACTAAATACAACCAATCCAAGTAATCAGAGCTTGCTTCTTTGGGGATTTTAGTCTATAGTATATCAGGTTAATATCTCTCAGAAACAGAGCTTTCCACTTCCTGAAGGATGGTACCAACTGTTCAAAAATGAAATCATTCCTGCATTTCCACAAGTTCCAAATCGCTGATATTGCCACCTCCAGGAAGCATGGACCAGTGTGACCTGCACGTGTAGCCAGCAAAGAATCTAATAGTGATCCTCTTTGCATCCAGTTTACCTTAAGAAAGGACCAACAGCGCTGAGCAAAGGAACATTCAAGAAACAAGTGATCTCTGCCTTCAAGCTCCTGATGGTTACAGAGGACACAATCCGAACTGGAGTTCAATTGCCAATGCTTGCGTATCATGAGGTCCCGAGTGTTCAATCTATCATTTATCATTAGCCATGTAAAGACCTTGTGCTTCGGCAGGCTTTTATACTTCCATAACTTAGTGTAAATTCCATGTTGTTGCAGACCTTGGAACATTTGTTTGTAATAGCTGGCTGGAGTATATTTCTCTGAATTGGTTTGATAAATCCATCGATCAAAACCCTCTCTAGCTTGCTGATCCTGGTTGAACTCATGCAAGGTAAGGCTTAGCTGCTGCATTTCATCATATGCTTGCTCTGAAAGGGGCAGGAAGAATAAGGAAGGTAGATGAGCCGTATGAAGGGCAGTCTGTAGTGAGATATCAGGATCTAAAGCAAAACTGAAGAGTCGCTCAAAGTCGCTGGCTAAAATGCCCTGATCTGTCCATTTATCCTTCCACATAAGAGTTGAAGATCCATTACCAGGAGAACACTGAGTTACACCTCTATACTGCCAGAATAGCGAAGATATGTCCTTCCACCAAAAAAGACCCCACACGGATCGAAGCTTGAGGAACCTTGTTCTGATAATAACAATGCCATACTAGCTCCACCCAAGGGACAGCAGCTCTATTCATGAATTTGTGGAGATGTTTTAAAAGTAGGGCATCATTCTGAAGTTGAAGATTAATTACTCCAAGCCCTCCAACAGCCTTTGGGCGACAAACCTTGTCCCATGCCACAAGGGAATTGCAAGTCACATTCATATTGTCGTCTGTTTTAGCCCATAAGCAGTGTCTCCTGCCTCTGTCGATTGTTTTAATCAATGTCTTCTGTAGTTTAATTGAGCACATATAAAAAGTGGGCAAGGCTGACAGAACAGAATCAATGTAGGTTAACCTCCCAGCATATGAAAGAAACCTTGACACCACATTTAAGCGTCTCTCAATGCTATCCACTAACGGGGAAAGATCTTGAATTGTTGGTCTGGTGGTACCGAGAGATAACCCTAAATATTTAAATGGCATCTGCCCAACTTGAGAGCCAAGGATAGCAGCCAACTGGGCGGTTTCATCATCTGAACAATTTATTGATACTAAGCTTGACTTGGCATAATTTACCTCAAGTCCTGTGGCAGCAGCAAAGTCATTAATAATTGTCTTCATCAGAAAAGGTTGATTAGGACAATCCTCCATAACTACAAGCGTATCATCGGCGTATTGGATAACAGGGAAGTCGTGGTTTGGTATTGGGAGAGGAGCAACCAACGAATCTTGATGGAAATGGAAATTTATCGTAGTCTGCAAAAGATCTACCGTTTCCACAAAAAGGAGAGGCGATAGGGGATCCCCTTGTCGAACACCTCTTTTGCAAGAAAATTTCTTCTCTGGCACGCCATTAAGGAGAATAGAGGAAGTCCCAGTAGACATGATATTAGGGAAGTGGCGGCGCCCATCCCGTCGCGGACGGTGGGCAGAAGAGGCGCTGTAAGTGTGGGCGACAACATACGTGAAGTCCAAAGTCCTACCTTTTAGGGTGAAAATCCAAGGTCTGGCCTTAATTGGTTGTGCCTGACAGTGGTCTTGCTGAAGACATTGTTTTGAGTGCGAGGACTATCTTCAGGGTGAAAACCCAAGGTCTGGCCTTAATTGCTTGGGCCTGGCACTGTTCTTCTTGAAGGCGTTGCTTTCGAAGAATTGGGCATCAGGTGTTGTTTTGGTGGTGGTTGTGCGGCTGCTTGAATGATTGTAACTCTGTAGCGGGACTTTTCTTTTTTATTTCTTCTTCTTATTGTCTTTCGGCTGTGTGCATCCGTAGTAACTTTGGTTATTGCGTTGTTGCAGAGGCTGGGTGTAATTTGTATCTCCGCGATATTAATATACACTCTTTATCAAAAAAAGACATGATATTAGAATATTAGATATCCATTGCAGCCAGATATATCATCATAACCTTTGAGCTTGAGAATTTTCAAAATGGCTGCATGTTCCATCATATCAAAAGCCTTTTGAAACTCAATTTTAAGTACCACAATACGCTTGCCAGATTGTTTGCATCTTGGTGGTGAGTGTAGCCTACCAGGCCGGCCTGGAACCACCTGGCGGAGCATGGCAGAGTAACGGCGACGGATACGAGGCAGGCAACCCAGTGATGCACGACAACAGGAGGCCTCGGTACCTCGTCTTCTTCTACAACTCCATTTCCTTCATGGCTTCCATCGTTGTCATCATCATGTTGCTAAAGCACTAGCTGCCAAACAAGAAGGAAGAAGAATAGGAAGAATGGTCACTGAGGGTGTGATGAACAATTGATTTGGTGGCACTCCTAGGGGCCTATGCAGCCGGCTCGAGCAGGGGGTGGAAGACATCTATTTATGTCGTCGCGCTCATCGTTGCCGTGCTGGGCTACTTCGCGGTCCATATGACGCTGTCATTATGTTCTGATCAAGGAAAAAAATAGCGCGCTAAAACGCCGCTATAGCGCGCTAATAGCGTATCTGAAAACTAAACGCTATGCTATGCATATTTCACTCGCTACGGCGCTATTCGCGCTAAATACGGCAATTTCGCGCTATAGCGCGTATCGGCGCTATTTTTTCGACGCGGCGCTAACCACATCGCTATAAAACCGAGCCGATGACCAAACCTACCGAGCGAACCCTAAGTCCCTAACCAAACCTACCGAGCGACGGTGGCAGCGGCGGCCGCCGGTGCGTCGCCCGTCTCCTCCAGCCACGGCCGACCGCCTCTTGCCGCCTCCTCTGCTCGCCGCATCGCCTCCTCGGGTCGCCTCCTCGGGTCGCCTCCTCGGGTCGCCGTCGCCTCCTCGCCTCCTCCGGTCGCCGTCGCCTCCTCGCCTCCTCCGGTCGCCGTCGCCTCCTCTTGCTCCAACTCGATGTCGGCGTCAGCTTCAGCGGCGGCGAGGGCGAGCCAGCAACCAGGTAAGACTTCAAGTGTCCAACTAGTTCTATCAATTCGTAAATCTTAAATCTTAATTAGTCAATAAATACTTTGCTGCAATACTGAAATACTTTGTTGCTATATGCCTAATTGCCTATATCTGGACCATGCTTTGTTATCTGAACAATGTTTTAGCCTTGGTTTTAGCTGCTGAAATCTGTCATTTCTGTTGCTATATGCTGAAATAGTGAAATCTGAACAATGTTTTGTGACACGCTATTTTGCAAAATAGCGCGCTATTAGCACGCTATTTCGTTCATAGCGTTTTTTGGAAGGCTGCGCTATTTCAAATAGCGCGCTATTTTTTTCCTTGGTTCTGATCGCCCTCGCCGTGGGAGGCAACAGAGCAGCCAAGGAAATCTTCCAGTGTGATTCCGCATCAGTGTGCTCTGTAGTGTAGCCCTAGTAATGTGAGGGCAGTCCACAAAGTAGTCCAAAATTCAGGCGATGGGTCGTCTATCTATTTCCCCCTGTCTCTAGATCTCTAATCAGCTTGTCTTTGTCTACCCTGCTCTAGGCTCAAGCTAGCTCCTTCGCTGTTCAGATTCCTAGAGAAGTTGAGGACTTGATGTAATCAGATTAACGTGCATCCCAGTTGGAGTATGTTGACATCATTTGCCGATTCACTGGGTGGTGTTTTTATCATCTTAATCCAATGAATATGGTAGTAACACTTTCTTATACAGTTTCTTGATCCTATATGCACTCTATCTTTTTTTTTTTGATAAAGGGATTTTATTACTTAAAGAGTATTAAGCATTACACCCGGCCTCTGCATAACTGAGATGCACACAGCCCAAAACCGTCCAGCATGTCCAAAGCAACAGAAATAAAAGAGCGGATTACATATCAACTTGAGAAATTGTAAGACCGCCCAAGGAAACTAAGAGCTGATCCGCAGGCTATGCGACCATCCATGGCGGGAGAAAAGCTCCCTGGCTGCCGCCTCCAATCGCGACGATACCTCCAAGAACAAATCCCGGTGCTCCACACGCTGAAGGGCCGACCATAATCGGAGAGTAGCTGTGCAACGGTAGATAACCTGCAGAATAGAAGAATTTTTGTCATTAAAAACCTTGTCATTTCTACACAGCCAAAGCGACCAAATAACGGCAATCGCTCCCACCCTAATAAGTAATTTAAACCTAGGATCGACCCCGTTTAGCCAGTTGCCAAAATATTTGCAACGCTCTGTGGGGGATATAAGGTAGAACCTATTTGGACAGCTGACCATATAGACCGAGCAAACTCACATTGGAACACTCTATCTATTCCTAAAAAAAGGCACTCTGTCTCTCATAAGAACTTGGATAGGAATGCATGAATTTCAATTGCATTAGCATTTGGGAAAGTGAAGCACTTGTTAGAGCATCTCTAGCAGAGCCCGTAAACGCCGAAACCGAAAACACGTTTTTCGGTTCGCGTTTTGCGCGTACGTAGCCGTTTTCAGCCCGTAAAACGCGCGCAAGATGCAAATAGCCAATTTCATGAAAGCATGTCAAATTGCAAGCATATCACAAACAAAGTAACGAAAACAATGCAAACCGCATCTCATCCAATCGGCCTCATTGGTGCCGCTTGGAGGTGCATTGCGGACTTGCTCCAAACATCCACCCCATCGACTACACGCCGTCTTGATCGCATCCCAACGACCTTGGAGTGAACGATATGTGCGTGGGACGGTGGTACCGTCCTTTGGAATGAATTAGAAGAACTTGTCTTCCACCCTTTGCCAATACCGCTTGCCCGTTTGATCAGCACCATGAATGGAATCGAGAGAGATGGCCTCCCATGCCTTGATCAATTCCTCATCTTCCACAATGGTGTAGTTCACCGCCCTCTTCTTCTTGATTCCTTGCGACGTCATAACCATCTCCTCCACCTCCTCGTCGTCGTCGTCACCACCATCATCAATGCCACCGTCGAACTCGTTGTACTCGAATTGGCCAAGTGGGGCATCTTCAACATTCACCGCGGCCTCGTTCAACAACACAATGAATGAATTCGACGTGCCACTACAACACCCACAGATTCATACGTTGCGCAATGTCAAAATTGAAAAGGGGATTCATTCGATTCGTACCTTACGCCACTGTCGGCCGGGGCATCGGGGGCTGTGGGGGAGGTGGCCGGAGGCGGAGGCGTCAGGGTCGGGGTCGGGGTCGACGTCTTCTTCTTTGAGACTGTTGCCCTCGGCTTCTTGGTCTTCGCGGCGGCGGCGGCGGCGGTGCCTCAGGCAGAGGCATGGGCGTGCACCGCCCCGATGATTCCGAGGCGTCTGCGCTTCGCGGCGACGGGGGTGGGGACGGGAGCTGGAGCGGGAGCGGCTGTGCCGGCGGCGGACCCTCCCGCCAGATCTGGCCGGTCCGATTGCGCCGCCCCGATGGGGACGGACACTAGCGACGGGTCGGAGGAGTTCATGGCGGCGCTGGAGGGGCGCGGCGAGGCCAGCCGGAGCGGGGGAAGAGAAGGGGCGCCGCGGCGGAAGGAGGCGGGAAGTGGTGGGACTGAAATGTCCCTCCTGCCAACGCCTCGCAGGTTATTCGGGGCACCGTCGGTTCGGAGGGGAAAACCGCGTATACACGGTTTCGGGGGGAAAGTTCTCGGGCGCCCGAAAAAAAATTACGGGCCGGACACTTTTTCGGTCGCTGGTCTGTCTCGTTTTTCCTCGCGCGGACCGTTTCGGGCGGTTATTTTCTTAGTTCGGGGCGTTTACGGGCTCTGCTAGAGATGCTCTTATACTACTGAAACATACTATGTCGCTAGGTACAGTTTGAATTTGAAGTACTGTGTAATCATAAGGCGGCTTATTCCACAATATGTAATCCTATATAAGAGTACGGTTTGAAATGACAAGAATTTTTATGATAGTGTTCAACTGATCACTGATCGAGAGGAAACATACATTGAATCAGGGGGCCGGATTCCATCACCCAAAATTTTTAAATAATATATATTTTAAAACAATTTCGAGAAATAATACGTATTCTGAAAATTTAGTAAAAATAATACAGCCTCGGTGTGGATCAAGCCGAGCAGGACTTATCGGCCTGGCCCAAGCCGAGCAAGACTTATTGGCCACACTCAAGCCGAGTAGGTAAACCCATCTGCCCCGTCTGCGATCGGTCACGCGTGTGGCCTGCAAACGGCTTCGGCGAAGCCGACTGCTGCATGCGACACGCCTGGCGCCGACGCCCGTGGCCGCCGCTTCCTCCGCCGCGTCCTCGTCACTGCCGTCCCCCACGCCGCTCCCTCGCCACCACCAGGCGCCTTCGCCGCAGCTGCAGCAACAGAAGCAGCCTCCCCCCTGCCGCCGCTCGGACTCCAGCGTCGCCGGTGCAGGGACGGCGGGCGGCGGGGAGTCGATGGGGCGGCGCGTGGCAGGCAGTCGCCGAGGAGGCTCGCCGGGCGGGAGGCCGAGGTGCCTCGCTGGGGCCGGAGGCCGAGATGCAGGGGAAGGTGGGGTGCTCCCGGCGGCACGAGATGCAGGGGAAGGTGAGATGTGGAGCTCGGGAGCCCGGAGGCGCTGGCTGGAGGCTGGGCCTCCCGGCGGTGCGGGATCCCGGCGCCCCTTGTTGCTTCTTGCGACGCCCCAGGTCCTCGCGTCGCAGCCGCACCGTGCCGGTGGCCTGGAGGACGTCGAGCGAGGCGGCGAGTCCGGTGACCCGGAGAGAGAACGGCCTGCAGGGCGGGACGCGAGCATGTGGGAGCGGTGAGTAGGCGCGGCCTCGAACGAGAGCCGCGACCTGGAAAGTCAAGGACGACAGCAATCGCTGTCTCCTGTCGGCTTTGGCGCCGCCGATTGCAGGCGACCGACAGGGGTGGCAGTTGATGGGCCCGACCTTACCACTGCTCAGCTTAAGGGAGGTCGATAGGCCCTACTCGGTTTGGCCCAGACCGAGGCCGTAATATTTTTGGAATTGATTAAAAATGCATATTATTTTTTAAAATAATTAAAAAAAGTGTATTATTAAAAAAATCAGGCTTGCATCAGCAACGCAACCTCCCTGCTGGGGCAATTCGCCGAACACGTGAAAATTGACGAAAATAACCACGTGGGCAAAGTTTAGCACAAAATGAACTGGACTCGAATTTTTTTTCAAAACTAACCCTTTTTGGCAGCGCCTTACAGCAGGGCACTATCCTCAATAGGGTAACGCCCCAGTCTGCGGCGCTGCCGTCCGTTTAGGTAGCGCCCCAGACTGGGGCGCTACCCTATTGAGCGTAGCGCCGGCGACGGGGGCGCTGCCCTCCCAAACTTAACAGTCGCGCCCGGCCGCACCCGACGCATACCTCTTCATTCCCCTCACAGCCCGAGCTGCTCTCTCTCTCCACCTCACTTTCCCCAACTCAATCCCCCCTAAAATCTCTCCATTTAGATTGTGTTTGTTGGTGGATTTCGGGTCCATTTGGTGGAAAGAGGTATTCTCCTCCATCCTTAATGATTTTGTCCAATTCAAATCTTGCATTTTGGTGGCATTTGCTTTAGATCTAGGAAACCCTAAATTTGGAATGTGAGGCTAAATATATGGTTTATTTTAGTTGTATTGCTCAATACTTGTGTGTATTATGGCTATGGAGTGTTTGCTTATGATTTCTAGGTTATGGTTAGCACTTTTTGTTAATATGCTAGATTAACTTAGGGTTTGGAGTTAATGGCTTGTTCTTAACTTAATAGTTTGATATTAGTTTGTTATTTGAAATACATAGCTTAGTGCCATATATAGTTATTTTTAACGTGTGTGTGTTGGCATACTAAATTTTTAGATGGAGAGGCTTGTTAGTGTCCATCATGTGGACAAGGAAGCTTTTTTAAAAGGCAATGTCGAGCATGATCCCGACGAGATTGTGGTGGTGTTTGACCGTAGTCCTAACTATGTGGAGGTTGTGGAAAGAATAAGGATTGCGTTGGAATGGACGGATCCAAAAGATTTAGTTGAATTGGAGGGGAGGCATAATGTAGGGTTCGGAATGCACTCTCGTTGGAAGACCATGCCTCTCAACTCCGAGTCGTGTTGGAGTCTATACAAGGAGTTGGTGTCGGGATCTCAAGATAAGGCTCTCGAGTTATTTGTCACAAAGAAGGTTGATTCTCGAGTTCACTTTGAATTTGTTCGACCTGGGAGTAACAGAAGGGGGTCTTCCTGGCTCCTCTCCTTGACGCCGAAAACGGCTAAGGACGAGATGGTAGCACCGCGGCCTGGGGCGCTGCCGTGAAGAGGGTAGCGCCGTGGTCTGGGGCGCTACCATGTTGAATTTGTTCGACCTGGGAGTAACAGAAGGGGGTCTTCCTGGCTCCTCTCCTCGACGCCGAAAACGGCTAAGGACGAGATGGTAGCGCCGCGGCCTGGGGCGCTGCCGTGAAGAGGGTAGCGCCGTGGGCTGGGGCGCTACCATGTTGAATTTGTTCGACCTGGGAGTAACAGAAGGGGGTCTTCCTGGCTCCTCTCCTCGACACCGAAAACGGCTAAGGACAAGATGGTAGCGCCGCGGCCTGGGGCGCTACCATCCAGAGGGCAGCGCCCTACCTAATGGCGTTGCACTGAGATGGGTAGCGCCCCAGCCTGGGGCGCTACCATTTTAAAAATTTGCTACACAGCAAACCATTAATGTATCAACAATTATCTTTCGATCGAACAACAGGATGCATCAAACAACACATGAAATAACAGGATACATTTAACTAGTTCCATAACAACTACGAGTTCATAATGTCCCACAATATTACATAGATGACAATAATGTTCCACAATATTGCATAGATAACAACTACGAGTTCATAATGTTCTCGAAATGACGACAAGTCCCATAGCTAGATGGATAGCTGACAACTACGAGAAAGCCCCAACTAGTTCCTTCTCCTCCTAGGAGGTAACTCCGGCGATGAGGGCCCCTCGGTCCGAATCCTCCTCAAAGCTGAATTGGGTGCCTTCCTAACACCCCTCCTAACCCTTTGCCTAACACCCCTCCTAGGTGTTAACGCCTGCTCATCTTCTGGCTCAGCCTCTGGCTCAGCCTCTGGCTCAGCCTCTGGCTCAGCCTCTGGCTCAGCCTCTGGCTCCCCCTCTTCCTCATCCTCTGTCTCAGCCTCTGGATCAACCTCCTTGTTTTTCTTCTCCCACTGAGATGGTGTGTACCGTGTGAATTTCTTCCTGGACCTGAAGTTGAACTCACGCCGCTGAAATTGATACTCCTGCAAAGTCATATCATCAGGAACCTACACGATTATTAGTATTGATGATGCCAATGATCTCTGTCTCATTTTTGCGCAAAAGTTGAAGAAATGGACAGATTTCTTACCTCATCATCCTCATCTTCGAGATCTTCGAGATGAGTTGGGTTAGAGCTTGAAGCTTCGCCGCGGACATCCCTTGAAGTTGACCCCGTCTGAATTATGTCATCGGAACCACGGCAACCAAGCAAAAGAGCTAACGTGCGTAGCCGGCTGGCCGAACGCTGTGACATTAACAAATTGAGATGAGGAAGAAAACCAAACACATAGTATGCACCAACCCCGGATTCCATAAGCATACCTTGACGAAGTCTCGTACAGCATTGTTTCCCTTCTTGGTGGTAGGCTGCGCAAGTGCTTGGGTTGCTTCGGTTGCTTGGGTGTCGATCTCGGTGCGCTACGAACATAAACATGTGAATATAGCATATATACTCCAATTATGTTGACGAAGGAAGAAAATAAAATTTTACCACAAAGTTGATAAGAGGAGCGAACTTAGTTTGGTGGCCCTCCCTCACGAGTTTGTTGTACTCGGCTGAAACAAGATCTTCTGCAGAACTGCTACTGTGCTCCTCCATGATTTCAGGATCAAAAGCAGGTGGGCATAAGGACACACGAGTCCGTGGCACGAACCATCGAAGGTACCGGTCGAACGCAGCTGAGTCGAAAGACGGGTGCTGTTCGATGTGGACCACATTCTCCTTCGCTTGTGTCAAACGGGCATTCCACTTATCAACGTAATCGGAATGATATGAATCCCAATTCTTAACCTTCTTCTGATACTTTCGCTCCATTCTGCACATTTAACAATACACATTACTAGTATCATCAATTCTATATAGTACCACGGTAATAACAGAATTGGAAGATTACTCACATATGAAGCGAGTACTTCGTGTCCTTATACTTGGGCGGTGTAGTTTGACATAACCCAAACTGGGTCATCACACGATGTGGCAGGTGGTACTCAACAGCCCACACGCATATCATTGGGCACTGCAACAGCCAAAGGTATTCTTCCTCCATGCACTTCGGGTTCAACTCGAATCCCGATGCGCGTCCGAAGTGAGTCCCATAACCATATGGCAGCCAGTTCACCTACAACATAATGCATCAATTAGTAGATGGTTCGATTTAAACGGGATGAATGGTATCATACCATTTTTACCTGCTCAGGGGTAAGCGCATCAAACTCGTTGGTGTACCGCACGTAGTCCACGTTCGAGTTCCCACTATAATCGGCAACCACGTCCCACATGTATGCCCACGTAGGTCTACGCAGCGGGTTTCCATGGTCCTCCCAAGGTTTGAAATTCAATATTGTCGGCCGACCTACCGGAAAGTGTTCCCACATCCAAACCGAAAGTAGGAGCAATGAACCACCCATACAGCCCTCTTTTCCGATTCTACGGCAAGCATCATCCAACTGCACAAGTGGAAGCACAATTAGATAATTTGTTTACCGTAATAGGTGGAGAAAATATGAAACATTGATTACCTGACGGTATAAGTAGGCCAGTGCAGCTGAACCCCAACTCAGTTTCCTCTGGCTCATTAACGCCTTCAGCCACATCCACGGAGCGTGCCGACCACCGGCGTCAGCAAACAAAGACCTAGAGATGACATACCACACGTATGCACGTGCATACTGCAGAATAGTCTCCTCATTAGCGTCAGCGGGGCACTGGCTAAACTGTTGTTTTATCCAAACATATGTGGCACCAGAGGGGTTTCTTTCCTTAGTCGGGTCTACCTTCAATGGAGGTACCTTACCAATAAGACCAAACATCGACTCACGCCAACCTTCGGGATCTGTGCTAAAACACACAGGATCTCCGTCAATGGGGAGTGCAAGGATCATCGAGACATCCTGAAGAGTCACGGTCATCTCCCCGGTGCGGAGGTGAAAAGTATGCGTCTCCGGCCTCCACCGGTCAATAAGTGCGGTGAGGGCAGCAGGGTTCATGTTCGGCGTCGACCGAGTAACTAGGCTGAAGAACGGAAGGAGTCCTAGACGAGTAATGTACGGTGTGTACCGCTCGTCATATGGCATCGCATTGGACGAGACCTCGTGATACCTCATCTGCAGAGGTGAAAAGACCTACACAAAATCACAACTTAGAACATTACAAAATCCATATAATATTCTCATATGACACAATTATCAATATATGTACCTCCTTCTTATCCGCCATATACCGCGCACGGTGGTCTTTATCATATCTCTCATTGATTAGCTCCATCCTATATTTTTTATACATCCAAGAAATATGAATATGAGAGAGCAAATCTATATAAATTCTCATAATATGCAATCCAACATTAATACGCAATCAATCCTTCGGTGCAACTAGTAGAGCTAAGGTAATATTGCACTAATATTTCTACCACATATATTGCACTAATATTTGACATGCATCTAGTAGAGCTAAGCTAACCGGATTAATAAAATTACAAAATAATAATTACAAAGCCTAAAGATTGCAAGTGATACTCTGATGCTAGAGCACTAACAATATTGGCAATATTCCGTCCTAAATTCGAAATCTAGGATGACCTAGGGTTTCATCTACATTTGCAAAAATAGACCAAATGTCACACATTTTTTGGATGAAACTTAGGGGATCGGAGGAGAATACCTTGGGGGAGGGTTAGAGCACGAAATCCACGAAGAAAATCTTCAGATCTGGCCGATTTGGGAGGAGGATTTGAGAGGGGGAGAGAGAGGAGTCGCGGCCTCCTATTCCTCTGTTCTTCGGCCCGTTCTTCGTCCAGGAAACGAACAGGTAAGTGGTACGTCGGGGGCGGGCTGGGCGCTTAAGTTTGGGAGGGCAGCGCCCCAGCCGCCGGCGCTACTGTAAGGGGGGTAGCGCCCCAGTCTGGGGCGCTACCTAAACGGACGGCAG
Source organism: Puccinellia tenuiflora (assembly GCA_012064385.1). Taxonomy (NCBI): domain Eukaryota; kingdom Viridiplantae; phylum Streptophyta; class Magnoliopsida; order Poales; family Poaceae; genus Puccinellia; species Puccinellia tenuiflora. The sequence continues at coordinate 1,553,904 of QRDG01000240.1, read as the reverse complement.
CGCCGCAGCCTGGGGCGTTACCCTATTGAGGGTAGCGCCCTGCTGTAAGGCGCTGCCAAAAAGGGTTAGTTTTGAAAAAAAAATCGAGTCCAGTTCATTTTGTGCTAAACTTTGCCCACGTGGTTATTTTCGTCAATTTTCACGCCGAACACCTGCAGGGCACCGATCCCTGCAGCCCTGCAGGCGACTAAGCTGGCCGCTCGCCGCCCCCGTGCGTAACCGTAGATTCATACGCTACTACAGTACCAGAGGCGCTTTTTCTTTTTGGTTGGAGAGACTCCCTCGAGCGTGGGTCGCCCTGACGCGACGCGAGTGCATGGTGCACGAATGCAGCTGGCATAGCCGATCCATGCGGTCTTCCACACGAGAGACACCGGAAAAGCGGAGGGCCACGCCCAGGTGTAGGTCAGAGCGGGTGATCGCCGGAGAAAAGGAGCGGCTCTGTCTCGTGTGGGACGAGCTGTAGGACTGTAAAAAACAAACGTCCTACTTTTTTTTAGGGTACAAATGTCCTACTTGGAGCGGTTCCCCAAAAATTAAAACAAAATAATATCGGCCCAGTATCAAACAATAGACGGAGGCCCAATACCAAACGCTTGAGTTGGGCAAATCCTATTTAGAGGGGGCTCCTATACTCCGCGTTACGCGGAGCGGAATATGCTTCGCCTGCAGCGCTTGGTTTATGGGCTGCTCCAACTATGGCCCATTACCATGTACTCCCTCCGTTCCACAATATAAGATGTTTAGGTGTTTCACATGTTGTCTAGATTTGGACTAAAAGAATGGAAAGAGTGTGAACATATACACTAAAACATGTATAGATACATGTGGTCCAAATTTGAATGTGGAAAAAGCCTAAAACATCTTATATTGTGGAACGGAGGGAGTAATATTATTTCTGTAGAAAAAAGATACTATTTCTCTTTTTTGTTTTATTTTCTGTTTTGTAGTAAAACAATGTATTCACGTTTGTGGAAAAAATAAAAATTAGTTGTAGCAAATAAAATATTCATATATTGAAAAATATTAATAAAAAAATATTTATCTTATTTGAACGATTTTAAAATATGAATATTTATGTTCTTTGGACGATTTTTCAAATATGAATTTTTTATATTTAAACGATTTTTTAAATATGAACATTTATATTATTTGAATGATTTTTAAATCAAACATTTTTATATTTAAACGATTTTTCAATATGAACAATTTTTAATAAGAACATTTATATTAATAAATACCCGCATTTATCTTATTTAAACAAATAAAAAGAAATAAATAATTTTAAGAGGATAAACCACCTAAATAAATAAAATAGAATCTGAAATAAAAAATAAGAAAACTAAAAATAAAAACGAAACAAAAAATAAAAGAAAGAAATAGGAAGAGAAAAAGAAAAAAGACGAAAAAACATAAGCACGGTGCCCGTAATGGGCCTGGCCCAGGAAAGTGAGGGGGGTATAGGGTCCGCCCTATTTAGCGCATGTTGCGCCCGTTAGCGGCGTAACGTGCACCCTGCATAGCTCATGGACCTGGCATGTTGCAGACGGAGGAAGAATGACGTGGCGATCAGAGTTGTAGGAGATGAGGTGCGGCGGCCAACAAAGAGGAGACAGAAACGAGCACGAACGACCGGGGACGGTGAGGCCAGGCTAGGACCTTGCCGGAGACGGGGACGACGTGGCTGACGGACTCCCACGCTGAAACAAAAACCATTTCGTCGTGCTTTGGAACGTGCGTTCGTAGCCTAACCTAAGTTTGGGTTCTTGTATGGTCTGTGCCAGCGTCGTCCTCATCTCCAGCGAGCCAGCCCGACAGACTCCGCGACGACCCAGCCGCGACTGACTGGCCGTGCAGAACCTCTCCTAGATGTTAGTTCGCAGCCCCAAAGGCCGGTTCAGTGCTAGTGGAAATTTAGTTATGTCGTGGTTCTAAGTTTATTTCTAGTGCAATATAATTATCCTAGGACAATGAAGAAAAATCCGCGCTGTGACACTTACCGTCACGCCACTGCCTCGACACTGATTCCAAATGTCAAGTGTCACATCTCCAAACTAACGCATTTCCTAATTTAACATGAGCGAACTGTGATAGGTTCATAGGAGCGACTTTTCTCGGCTTACCACAGCTACGTCAAGTAAAATAAGCATCTGTTGAAGAGCTAAAATTTCAGATACGGATTCAATTCCTTCTAACTAATCATTTTGTTTGCCTTGGGATGCATTCCTCTGACATTACCTGTTTCTTTTTAATGTCAAGCAGGACTAGTCCTTCCACCTAACCACATTAATTGGTTATTCCCTACTTGATGAACCTTTTTTTTCACAACACGCAGGAGCTTTGCGCATTACCATATTGGCTTGCCATCGACTGCTTGCAATGGCTTTACTAGTGGGGAAAACAAAGAAAGCTTGCAACGGCTTGCTATCGACTGCTACGTACGGTCTATGGATAGCGTCGACACCGCGGAGTTTCAATTCCTTCTAACTAATCATTTTGTTTGCCTTGGGATGCATTCCTCTGACCTCACATGTTTCTTTTTTATGCCAAGCAGGGCTGCTAATACACAAAATAGTCCTTCCAACTAACCATATTGGTTACTCCCTACTTGAAGAGCATTTTTTCCAAAACACGAAGGAGCTTTGTGCATCACTAGTGAGGGGAAAGAAAGAAAGCTTGCAATGGCTTGCCATCGATTGCTATGGTCTATGAAGCGGGAAACTTGAAATTTTACGGGATCTAGAACTAGGTGTAAGCATGCATTGCACCTGCGCAGTTGCACCCTCCTCCGGTGCAATGTCCAACATTACGCTAATAATATACTAACTGAAAGTCTGCTGTCCAGGGTTGGTTGGCGTCGAGGAATTTATTCAGAAGATTGGGAGATGTCGTTTTCCTGAGAAATCGTACATCTAAAAATATTTGATCAAGGGTCTGTAATGTTTATTGTCGCGAGGGGATGAAGAAGTCTGCCGCGTGACAACGTCTCTGGTTTTTGACGCGTTTCAGACGCATCGCTGCTGACAAGAGCTCTTCGTGTGTACTTATACCCGCGCGGTGTTTAGCTGTTCTTCAGACAACTGCTGAAGCAATCTACAGAAGAAGCTCTGGTGCTCTCGGTGTCTTAGGAAAGACATTTTCTTGAGCAAAAGTCCCTCCAAGATACTTCTTCTTCTCGAGGAATACTGAGCTCCTTCGATGTTTCAGGTCAGTTTATCAACACATTTTCCAGAATGTTTTCTGTGAATAGCTTTTCGTTTCTTTTTTTTTTCGTTTAATTGCATAACAAAAAGTTCCATTAGCTAGAAAACGAGACGAATGATTATTTATTCCCAAAGTTCTGAATTGTTGAGGCCCCAGTAATTTCCAAATGCACGTACGTAGTAGCTATCAAAAAATAAAGTCTACACGCTTGCGTTGTGACCTATGAGTAGGTTGCCGAAGGTAGAGCTGTCCTTCGCAGAACATGCTTTTTTTCCCAAGGTAATCGCAGACCAAGTTTTAACTAGGGATGATTCTGTTCTTTCACAGCAGATCCTTGTTTTGTTAAGCTAATTTTGTAGCAAACTTATGTTTTCTGTTGTCTCTCCCACCCTACCTTTATCTATGGAATGGTGGACATATATAATTGATGTTGAAGGGCAGAAGGAAAAATGCAACAAAACATTAACAAAATGCAACTTGGAGATATAAGCATGGAAACATTTGTATTTTGGAGAAAATTTGACTAGATAGAATCTTGTGTACGATTTCTAAATCGTTGATCTTACCAACATATGAATATGAAGAGAGGGGAGATATGACAATAGTTGAGAATTCTGCTGAAAATACATGAGACCTACATGTTGATATACTACTCATTGAGATCTCTATGTTGATATGAGATCAAGTTCTCAATCCTTCCCATCCCTCTCGTGAGGCAGCGAGGGGGAACCCTAGATCACATCACCAGAGGGTACGGCCGGGCAAAAGCCTGGTCGGCACCGGTGGCGGTGTGGTCTTCTCGCCCACTCGAGCTTGGAATTTTGGCGAGGGACGGTGCTTACGGGCTAGCGCGTGGTGCGGTGCCCACCGGCCGTCATGACGTGGAAGGCGCTTCTTGCAGCGGTGACGTGGCAAACGGTGTGGTGGTGGCGGTGGCATCACTGTACCATCATGGCAACTCTGGCGGAAACGTCAAATCTCTTTGGGATCGGGCGATGGCGGCACTTGTGTGTCGTAGTTCCGCCCGAGGGCATCGTTTTTGGAGCTTGCACATGTTGGACTAACCAGCGATGCTGGTGCTAAGGTAATGGCGGCCTCGTTTCTTCGGGCCGTTAGGTCTATGGAGCGGGATCTATAGCGGCTGGTGACGGGGAGGTGGTGGCTGCCGATGGTAGCCTGCAGCCGGTCGAGTGGCTGCGTTCTGGCCGCAATATGCTCATTGCGACGCCATCTAATGGCGTTGTAGGAGTTTAGCGATCGGGTGGCGGCCTAGCATCTTCGATGGCGGAGGCCTCCGTGGTCACGTGGATAATGTGATGGTTGGATCTGCAATTTGGTGATGGTCTCCAGAGCTGTGTGTCATGATCGATGGCGGTATGTGATGTCCTCTTTCGTGATCGCGGAGTTTCAAGGATGGCAGCGGTATGGGAAGCCCCTTCCACTTCAAGATTATATTCTGCAACAGGTGCTACACACGATGATTTCGGTGGAGGTGTCAACTCGATCATGCCTAGCCGATGGTGGTGATGTAGACGTCTCATACGGAGGCGTCAAGTCATGCATGATCTTGTTAGGTCCTATGCATGATTTCTTCGTCACGATGTCAAGTCATGCAAGTTGTTGATAGAAGGTGGTGTGATAGTGGCCGGAGGTGTGGTGATATGGTACGTTGTCGGCTTCCAGTTTATCCTCCACCGATATATGGTTAGCGATCATTTGTTGGTCGTACATGTGATGATGGTAGAATCATGATCATCGAGTTTGCACGTTTTGGTGGAAACACGTATGGAAATATTGACAAGCGCTTTCGGCGTGGCCTTGCTGAAGGTGGGGGCTTGAAGCTCTTATTTTGGGATGAAAATGTCGAGCTTGACCTTTGGTTGGACTCGTCACACACATGCGGATTTTCCTTCTTGAAAGATTTACCTAGAAATTGTGTATTTTATCTTTATTTTTGCCTTCTACCATAGCCTTAGTAGTAGCTTGGTGGAGGTTCTGTCGCGAGGCATGTGACCTCGGTTTTTTTACTTTGTATCTTTCAATACTCTGCAACAAAAGGGCCGCCTGCATCATTTCTATGCAGATACCAGGATTTCATTTCCCTTGTAAAAAAAATGTTTATATGTGGATTTGTGATATGAATTGACATCACCTATCGCAAGCGAACTCGTCTTCTTATATAGTTCTGGGAAGAAGTATGTGTGTCGAACGATCGGTGTTTTGCAGCAGTGGTCTCGACACTTGGGGCGGTACGTGGCAGACTTGATTCATGGCGGTGCTATTTGAGCTCTGTTTATCAGTTTCCGGGGTGGAAACCCTAGGTGTGACCCTCTATGGTTGTACCTGCCAATTGTGGCTCCCTAGTCATTTGCTTGTTAAAGGCATTATTTGGAGATTGGACCTTCTATAGGGTGAAAACCCAGGATCTGACCATGTTGGCCGGTTAGACCAAATGATGACGATGTTTGTGCACTGTCACCTTCTTGGAGTCATCGTCTTGGAGAAGCTTTTTCAGAGTCGAAGTGGCGTCATCACTGGTGGTGCTATTGGTGTTGCGAGTCTCTGTTTGCTTCAGCGGAGTCTTTGTTTTCCTTTTTCTTCCTCTTTTGTTTTTCGGCTATGTGCATCCTTGATGTCTAGACTTGCTCTATTCATTATTTTGTTGCATAGACTGGGTGTAATTGGTATCTTCTAGATATTAATGTACTCCCTTTATCAAAAAATAGTTCCCTCTTCAAGTGAATTCTTAGAGGTAGTTTACTTAGATCTTCCATAAGAGTTTTTCCTCTTTCCATCTTGGGTCCCTGACATACGTTCGTATGAGGCAGTGCACCTAATGTCCAATTTTATTAGAGTATCCTCCATAGAAGTTCCAGGCTAATCATCTCAGGATCCCTCCCTTGGTTATATGTTGTTAGATTGATAGCGATTATTTTACGCAGAGAGTATGAACGCTTCATCTCTGATTGGTGAGCTCACCACTGTGAGATCTATCCACCAAGCCAACGCTTGGTTCTCGAGTTAAAGAGAGTAGAACCAGGTGAATGAAAACTATTTCAAGGGGTTTATCACCAAAATATTTTTTAGGGAACCCTTCTACTAAGAGTTCCAAAGTTTGTCATGCCACAATAATGATGCAATGAAGGAAAACATCTCGAATAGGTTCTCCCTTGAACTAACTCATAGTCTTTAGACTAGTGATCATCTAATTTAGGATTTTTGTGTTAGCGCGTACACTCCGAACAATGAATTTAGTTCTACCCCGATTTGGAAGGTGAGTTCCGCTGCACGTACTAACATAGGTAGGCCCACATTTCTTGAGGGAACTGGGATTTTCTCGAGGCTTGGATTATGATTCCGTTGATAATGGCGTGCTACGTGTGATGAGCACTCCATGAGTATGCGACACACCCACTTCAGGTTTTCAGGCAGTCAGGCCCACGTACGCAGGTTGGCCCGCATCTTCTTGGGACCACTTGGAACTATCACTCAGAGCCAGGCGAAATTTATTTCTATAGCCCTGTATTGAGCCGCTCTTCTTCATGAGTGGCTAGGAGTGATCATGGTACCCGACTTCATGGTGTTGGTACTTCGTGTGGGCACACATGGCCTTTTTAGCGGTGCGTTCCTCTTGTCTTGATTGGTTCTTGGCATGGGATACTCATAGAGACATCATGAGTAAGTCTTATGAGTGTGGCATGAATTTCCATAAGTGGAAATTTGCATTGATTTTGGGAGGGTCGTAAATTCTCTCCTACAAAGTTTGATCTTCACATGCTCGCTTTCATCAATACAATGAGTTTTCCCCAAGTAGCTATGTGGGATTATTGGCCATAACCTATACTCGAACTGAGTGATATTGGGGGAGAATACACAATCCCGCTTGCCTTAAATGAACTTTGAGGATAGTTTCAACGAATAGATATGCAACAAAAATATGAATACAATCACATGAACAAGTGACACAAATAATAATAGGGAAAACCTCCACAATGTGAAGAGGGCAAACCATGGATGTGGACCAACCAGTCCACACAAGTTCCACTATGCGCAATCTGGGTATATAGTCTTCTCTAGAACCTCTAGAGGTATTTTTCCGGCTTCCAAAAACTTCTCTATGCTAAAATTGCAGCGGTCCAAATTGGTAAAATCGCTCTCAAATCTGATGCTCCATAGACCGAAATCTCAAACCAACTAACAAAATTCATGTACTCAAAGTAAGAAATAATCTCACTAAGTTTGGAGTCAATCCACGCATGTTTGAGTCACCAAACATCATCTTGAAGACATACCGGTCACTTAGTTGTAATGTTATCGTGTGTTCTCTTACCCTCTCACAATGGCTGCCACATTCTGGATTGATTTCTCACACTCCCTTTGGGTTTTCTTTGCACTCCTCTCTCAAGGAGGCAGTTGAGTCATTGCATACAAAATGCGGTCAACGGTTCAAATGTTTTAGAATTCTTGGGGGTGGAGTTGGGCTTCCAACACACCACCATGTGAAAGCACATATAACACAATATGTAGGAAGCTTTATGACCCAATTTGGCAACAATATGGAAGTCTAGATAACTTAGTGGTGAAGTCAAAAAAGGGCGAGGAAGTGCTCTTGGATGTCGCCCAAAATTTAGGAAGTCTACAACGATACAATAGCATGCTCAATCTAACTAGATTTCTGTTTGGGTCAAAGTTTACAAGATCGTGGGGTTCATGGTATCATAATGTTGCATATAAGCCAACCCCGAGAAAATAAGGCGGTCAACTTCATGAAATCGACGACAAACATCGAGGAGATGCAGAACACACGAGAAGGATGGTAGCCACAACTGTTTGTTACCTGACTTGGCAACAAGGGACTCCCGTTCTTCAAAATGCTTCAGTAGCATACCAGTTTCACATGGGCCAAGGAGGCGGGAAGGCATTCCAATAACTGAAGAGGTATCTAACTAACCCATCCGTCATGGTTGCCTCGAGTCCGAGGACTACCATAGAAATGGAAGGCATCCACTAAATTGTCCACGACTATATCGAGAGGACCCAAAGGCCCTCCTAATTAACCAATTTCTTGAGTACTACAGAGGCGCACGCCGCCATCATCATCATCATCTTCTTCTTCTTCTTCTTCTTCTTCTTCTTCTTCTTCTTCTTCTTCTTCTTCTTCTTCTTCTTCTTCTTCTTCTTCTTCTTCTTCTTCTTCTTCTTCTTCAACCATAAGAAAGATTGATCTAGTGCATGTCTATTATTCAGAACACCTCAAGATCGAGTTCTTCTTCTGCACCCCACGATCTAACAATTGTTATTAGTTTACACACATTTATGAAGATCTACAAATTGATATATGGTGAAGGCGTACACATATGTTATTGCGGTGCCATTGGTTGTGTTTGGCTCAAAGTTACAATGCAACAGTTATGATTCATTGTCGAAAAGAGAGTGTATCGGATCGATAGCCAGATGTTTTGTTATTTTCTGGGGTTTTCTAATATATATATATATATGTATGTTATTTTCTTTTTAATGTGTTAGTGTTTTTAATATAGTACCACACTACCCCGCGGCGCTACACAAATAAGACCCTCATACGGCTGCTCCTTTCCATGCATGAAAGCAGTAACGTCACGGATGACATCGCCTATATTCTCTTTAATTATTAAATTAATAAATATCTTCCGAACGGTTAATCTGATTGAAATTCCGTTTTCACCGTTGACTTACCCGCGATGAGATTTTTGAAACTAGATCTCATGTTTCATGTTTTTACAAAAAAAAAATCATCGGTAATTAACAGATTCTTATAACTAACTTATAAAATTATAATAACTTGATTATCTGGTTTCTGTATACCATTCTACACCGATGTAAGGTCGCATAATACTACTTTGTGTGGAATAATAAGCTCTCTTAAGTCGTGGAAACAGTGGAGCTCTTACTCTCTAACTGTATATATAATTGCAATGTAAAAAAACACATATAAAATTATCTGGTAATAATGTACAATTATCATGTTAACTATTTGATGCTAATCTGGTTATCACAGTGCTTTAATCTATTAACTGGTGTGACGGAAAAAGTTCGTCACACCCGATATGGAGATGTGTCGTAAATGTATACACACTTGTAAAAAATTATGAACCGTGTATAATTATCGTGGTAACTATTTGATGCTAATCTGATAGCCATAATACTGTAGTCTGTTAACTGATGCAAAAAAAAAGTAAAAATATATTATCGATGGATCTAGTTTTGAATACCTCATCGATACGAACTTAACGATTTAAACGGATCGCTAATCGGAATAAGGGTTTAAAAGATAAATCATTTTAAATTTTCGAATTTGATAATAAATATAATGATATCACCCATTAGGTGGCCGACTATTACACTCATGTATATGCTCTCCTTGTAGAGAAAAGCACATGCTAATCAGTCGCCGCATGCAGAGCAACTAGGTGTGGCGCTTTCCAATAGTTTTTCCCTTTAATATATAATGTATGATAGAATTTCCCATGTAATCTGGGTTGTGACGTAGACATATATGATATCTAAATATTTATCCTCAGTTTAACTCACCAATGCATCGACGTGCCAGTATGGCTAGGTGGGATAGACTATAATCTATGAATGGCCTTCAACTTTATTGTACCAGTTTGGTATTGTTATAGTTAACACTGGCATGCTACTTATTTTGCAGCCCAGGAATATGCAAGTGTTATTGCAGCTTGGCTTCGGTCTCGTACTGATTGCAGCACAATATGCCCTTGGAACTGCGGTTCCTAGTTCACACTGCCGAAGGCAGTGTGGCACTGTTGAGATACCGTACCCGTTTGGTATCGATCCAAACTGCTCACTCGCAGAAGGATTCAACCTAAATTGCACTCTCCAAGATGGTATCTACAAGCCATTCAGAGCCTCCTTTGAGGTGCTCAACATTTCCTTGATTCATGGCACGGGCCGGGTGCTCAATAATATAATGGGGTACTGCTACAACAACTCTACGAGGAGAATGGATTCTTCTGGCCATTATGTGGGGCCCGAGGTGAATAGCCCAACACAAGGTTCTCCTTACCGGCTCTCCGATGTCCAGAACAGGTTCACAGTTATTGGGTGCAATGCTCTCGCCTCTATTGATGATGACCATACAGGTTACCAAGGCTTGGGCGTCGCAACATGCCGCAGCCTGTCTGATTTGGTGGACGGATCCTGCTCCGGTATCGGTTGCTCCCAGAGTACTATACCAAAGGGGATGTACCACTACGAAACAAGCTTCTTCAGCTCGGTCAACACAAGTCTAATTTGGCGGTTCAACCGGTGCAGCTACGCGGTGCTGATGGAGGCAGCAGCATTCAACTTCAGCACTTCGTACGTAAGCGACACCACGTTCAATGACACATATAATGGTCAGGTGCCCATGGTGGTTGATTGGGCGATAAGAGATGCCAGGTCATGTGATGCCGCACAGTTGAATAGTACTAGTAATTATGCATGCCTCAGCAGCAACAGCGTGTGCATAGATTCTCTCAATGATGATGGGTACATGTGCAACTGCTCCCAGGGCTACGAAGGCAATCCTTATCTTCTGCATGGATGCCAAGGTACGAACTAGTTCCAGGTTGTAGGTGTATACTCATAAATTAATGCCGATTGAATTGCATTCTGAGTGCATAAGGTTCGTTGTGTGATTAAAATGCTAATATTAGTTTTGCTCATCTTAATGTAGATGTCAACGAATGCAGTAACAATCCATGTCCTTCGGGCGGTATCTGCAAGAATACAGATGGAGGATTCCGGTGTTTTTGTCGAGTAGGAAGAAAACTCAAAAATGATACATGCCACCTTGATACCCGATTAATTATAGGTACGTAAAGCCACCGAAAAATAGATTATCTATCTAAGCCATTACTTTTTATCGCATTGGTGTGCAATGGCAAAAAAATGCATGCATGCGCTCTCTCTCTCTCTCTAACAAAATTAGATGTCTAATGTGATTTTGTTATGCAGGGCTTGCAGTGCTATCTGTTCTTGTAGTGATTATTATCACGATCACTGTCTCTTGTGTGCAAATGGTAATCCAAAAGAAAAAAATGAACAACGTTAAGCAAGAATATTTCCGCCAGCATGGTGGTGTGATTTTGTTAGACAAGATGAAATTAGAAGATGGTCGTGGTTTCATTGTATTTTCAGAAGCCGAACTCATAAATGCCACGAACAACTATGATGATAGCAGAATACTTGGAAAAGGAGGCAATGGAACGGTATACAAAGGGATAACAAAGAACAACATGACAGTTGCTGTTAAAAGATCTGGATTGGTTGAAGAAAGGCAAAAGAAGGAATTTGGCAAGGAGATGCTCATTTTATCTCAACTCAATCACAAGAACATTGTAAAGCTTGTTGGTTGTTGCCTAGAGGTGGAAGTTCCAATTCTTGTCTATGAGTTTGTTCAGAGCGGTACACTCTTTGAGCTTATCCATGGAAATAACAAAGCATTACAAATATCCTTCGGAACTCTCTTAAGGATTGCTTATGAAGCAGCTGAAGGACTTCGCTTCCTACATTCGGATGCGTCTCCTCCAGTAATTCATGGCGATGTGAAAACTTCCAACATTCTTCTTGATGAAAACTACATGGCCAAAGTGTCAGACTTTGGAGCCTCCATACTAGCCCCATCTGACAAAGAGCAGTTTGTCACAAAGGTTCAAGGCACTTGGGGATACCTTGATCCTGAATGCATTCAAACATTTATATTGACAAATAAAAGTGATGTTTACAGCTTTGGTGTTATCCTTCTAGAGATCCTTACAGGACAATTGCCAATGAAGCTTGAAGGCCCAGAGAAGCAAATATGCTTGTCGTCAGTTTTCCTATCTGCTATGAGGGAGGACAATCTTGATGCAATGTTGGTAAGCCATGTGAAAGGCCAAGAGAGCATGGAGTTGTTGAGAGGACTTGCAGACCTAGCTAAGAAATGTCTACATATGTCTGGTGACAATAGGCCCTCGATGAAAGATGTCGCTGATGAGCTCAATAGATTAAGGAAGCTTTCATGGCATCCTTGGGAACCACTCAATGTGGAGACGGGTGCAGAACGTCTTGTTGGTGGAGAATCTACAAGTGGTTATGAAAAAGAATTAATGAGGTATCCTATGAGTGACAGAGAGGACCAACCCATAAATCCAAGCAGTTCTTATTATACAAAGTAAAACCCGCATAATAATCTATCGAACTACTATTTCAGACGCCAGTGTTTCTTTCCGAACATTATTACCATGTGTTATGTATTTTGAGGTTAATTATTGCTATTTGATCCAACAGTCTCTTGTTTGTAAAAGGTCATGTAATGGTTACAACCTACGAATTTCAAATCATGTTTCATTGTATTGGATGTGTGTTCATTTGGATATATTGAGATACATGAGCTTTATAGAGGGGCCTTCAATGTTCTAACCCAAGCAACTATTCTTATCGAAATGTAATGGCCATAGTGTTGATGATTTTTGTGACCAGCGTTATCATGCGCTCATTCTTACATTCTTATGTGGTTTAGTGTGTTCTTGAGACATGGGATGATCCAAATTTTGGTTATTTCATGCTTGTGTTGAAGTTTACAATTTTTTGACAAAGGGTGTTTTTCGAAAAAATGCAAAAGCATTGTCTTTTGATGCATTGATAGAAAAGAAGCTTTATGTACAAGTCCAAGAATGGACGGACACCCCACCATAATAATCTATCGAACTACTATTTCAGACGCCAGTGTTTCTTTCCAAACATTATTACCATGTGTTATGTATTTTGAGGTTAATTATTGCTATTTGATCCAACAGTCTCTTGTTTGTAAAAGGTCATGTAATGGTTACAACCTACGAACTTCAAATCATGTTCCATTGTATTGGATGTGTGTTCATTTGGATATATTGAGATACATGAGCTTTATAGAGGGGCCTTCAATGTTCTAACCCAAGCAACTATTCTTATCGGAATGTAATGGCCATAGTGTTGATGATTTTTGTGACCAGCGTTATCATGCGCTCATTCTTACATTCTTATGTGGTTTAGTGTGTTCTTGAGACATGGGATGATCCAAATTTTGGTTATTTCATGCTTGTGTTGAAGTTTACAATTTTTTGACAAAGGGTGTTTTTCGAAAAAATGCAAAAGCATTGTCTTTTGATGCATTGATAGAAAAGAAGCTTTATGTACAAGTCCAAGAATGGACGGACACCCCACCATAATAATCTATCGAACTACTATTTCAGACGCCAGTGTTTCTTTCCAAACATTATTACCATGTGTTATGTATTTTGAGGTTAATTATTGCTATTTGATCCAACAGTCTCTTGTTTGTAAAAGGTCATGTAATGGTTACAACCTACGAACTTCAAATCATGTTCCATTGTATTGGATGTGTGTTCATTTGGATATATTGAGATACATGAGCTTTATAGAGGGGCCTTCAATGTTCTAACCCAAGCAACTATTCTTATCGGAATGTAATGGCCATAGTGTTGATGATTTTTGTGACCAGCATTATCATGCACTCATTCTTACATTCTTATGTGGTTTAGTGTGTTCTTGAGACATGGGATGATCCAAATTTTGGTTATTTCATGCTTGTGTTGAAGTTTACAATTTTTTGACAAAGGGTGTTTTTCGAAAAAATCGCAAAAGCATTGTCTTTTGATGCATTGATAGAAAAGAAGCTTTATGTACAAGTCCAAGAATGGACGGACACCCCACCATAAACCTCAACCCAAAAGTCTAAACTAGGGGAATAACTAGAAAGATCCAGCCCCCCCCCCCCCCACCACGCACTAACCACGAAGTTCCCTCGGCTTTGATCGTGCCAAACAGAAAGGTCACATAGGGTCAGGCGTTTTTGAAAACGGGCGTGTTGTGGTAATCCACCAAGTTGTGATCATGACAGCTGACGATGTGCCCTTGCGCGATTGTCGGGTGTGGAATAGATCGTCGGTGACCACCCGTCCAAGAAGTCATCTTCAGCGGGCCTGGCTGTGGAGCGGATCCATGACTGAACCTCGAACCAAATCGTCCCCGAGAAGGGGCATCCGGTCAGGATGTGCGCCATCGTCTCCACTGATTGGTCGCACAGCAGGCAAGACGCGGGGTGTGGAAGGCCCCATAGTGCGAGTTGCTCACACATCCAATACATGTCCTGGCAAGTGAGCCAGATGAAGAACTTCACCCTAGGGACGGTCACAATTTCAAATTTAGGCTCCAAAATCTAGATACGATGAACACTTGGAAGAGGGTGTTGTGGCACGATCTAGAGGAGTAATCAAAGTCGGACATCCATCGCCAAAACAATATGTCTGGCTCCACCATGAGCTGAACATCGCAAAGTTGGATCCACAGCTGAACATATTACTAGAGGGAAAGTGGACTTAAGGCCGCTGCTATGTCTATGATTCGGCGGCGCTCGGTCAGCGTCTCTCGCACCATGTGACACTTCCTTGGGCTCCTTGGGATGAGCTTGGGGAGGTCTGGTGCCACCTTTACTAGGGCCTTCCAGTCAAGCCACCGATCCTGCCAGAAGAGGGCGGATGTTTCGTTGCCAAGCGCCATAATGGTTTATGCATGGAACACTTGACGCTCATCCCTGGTGAACTGCAATTGAGCCCGCGCCAGGGTCGTGAGGGATCGGTATGCATTCTCCAAAGCCAACGGGTCCTAAGGCTTATCATCGTTTGGGCAAGGTCGGGAATACCCAACCCTCCGAATTGTAGTGGGATACAAACCTTTGTCCATTTGACATGAAAGTGGACTCCATTCACATACGCTATACCCACCCAAAGGAACACGCAGAGGATCTTTTCTACATGTTTGAGAATCTTCTTGTTGAAGCTCACCACCATGACCTGGTGAAGAGGGAATAACGCGAGCACTCATTCCACTAGTGCTAATCGACCCGTCTTAGGCATCCTGGATGCTTTCCAAGTATGAAGTTGGTCTGCTAAACGATCCACGGGAGGTTGGAACGCCTCACTCGGAAGCCTCCTGATAGAAATATGAAGTGGCCTAAAGTGCACATGATTTTTTGTAATGGTCAAAAGTAGTAACTCACATTGCCAGATCGAACTAAATACGACAACTAAAGATCCCTTAACATACTGCTAGTTTATCATATTTACACGGAGCAGTTCCAAACAAAAACAAAAGGCACACGAAGTCCAGAGATAAGAGACAAAGAAAACACTAGTACAGAACCTCACATCACAGACGATCCCAGGAACTCACCTCAGTCGGTTATTCCAACCGTCTCCAGCTCGGTGTCGCTAATGTGTTGCTCTGGGTGTATTTCCGGGGGTCCAACTTTTTAAAACAAAACAGAGTCATTACACCAATTAGGTTTTTATAGCCAGTGATAGTGCGAGAGGTGTTAATCAATCACGCTTCATTGGGCACCCCAAGAGGAAGGTTTGAGGAGCACAGCAGCAAGTTTTCCCTCAGTTAGAAACCAAGGTTATCGAACCAGTAGGAGTGAGGAATGTTTCAGAAGGTTGTCCACAACTGCAATGGCTCCAGAAAATGTGCTTGGCGTGTTGACAGCAACGGTGCCAGAAAAAGAGCTGTTGCAGGGGAGACAGTGGAACCTGCAGAACACAATCAAACTACTTTGCCCCAACGAAGCAGTGAGGTTGTCAATCTCACCGGCCTTGCAGAATACAAAGGATTAAATGTATGTGTGGAAGGAAGCTTGTTTGCAGTAAATGAAAGCAGTAGAGCAGTTGATTTAATTGCAGATGTAAAAGAATAGACCGGGGTCCACAGTTCACTAGTGGTGTCTTCTCCATAAATAAAATACTACACATGCTGGGTAACAAATTACAGCTGGGCAATTGACAGAATAGAGAATGCATGACAATGCATGAACATTGCATAATACAGAGGATGATGATGTCTATATGAGATGCTTTGGGCATTACGACAAAATACATAGATAGCTGTTCCAAGCATACACCTATGCCTAAATAGTCCACCTTTGAGATAACATACCATAAAATCTCTCCAGTATTAAGTTGCAAGCAACAGACAATTGCATGAAGAACTGTGCATAAAGTTTACTCCCTAGTAGCAACGGCACTCCCCCGTCCTTATATGTTTCTGTCACTCAAGCCAAGGCACACAGGGACCGAACCCACTATCTAGCATAAATACTCCCTCTTGGAGATACAAGCAACTACTTGATCAAGGCAATTACAAGTACCGGAAAGCATGCAAGATCACAAATAACATAGACGATAATATCAATAATCAACATCACAAGGTACTTCTCTATTCATCGGATCCCAGCAAACACAACATGTAGCATTACAATAAGATGATCTTGATCATGATAGGCAGCTCACAAGATCTAAACATGATACACAAGAGGAGAAGACTACCATCTAGCTACTGCATGGACCCGTAGTCCAAAGATGAACTACTCACTCATCTGTCCGGAGGCGGGCATGGTGGTGTAGAGCCCTCCGGTGATGATTCCCCTCTCCGGCAGGGTGCCGGGGAGGGCTTCAGAACCCTCCCGAACTAGGGTTGATGACGGCGGCGGCGACGGATGTTTTTCTGGAATTTTGATCGGGTACTTAGGGTTTTCTCGTCGGGGGGATTATATAGGCGAAAGGGCGGCGTCGGTGGAGGCCCGAGGGGGCCACACCACCTGGTGGCGCGGCAGACAGGTGGGCCGTGCCACCCTAGGGTGTGGTCGCCCTCTGGTGCGTCTTCGGCTCCCCTTTGGACTCCGTGTGCGTGACGAAATTATAAGATCCTGGGTTTTTGTCCCGTCCGATTCCGAGAATATTTCCTTAAGTACTTTTCTGAAACGGAAAACAGCTGAAAACAGGAACTGGCACTGGGGCATCTTGTTAATATGTTAGTTCCAAAAATGCATAAAAATGTTATAAGATGTGAACAAAACATGTAGCAGATGGTATGAAAACAAGCATGGATCATAATAAATTATAGATACGTCGGAGACGTATCAGCATCCCCAAGCTTAGTTCTACTCGTCCTCGAGTAGGTAGAACGATAACAAATAATTTCTTAGGAGACATGCAAACTCACAATCTAGATCAACATAGTAATGCAAAACACATGATGTGAATAAGGTGATCCAAAACAATTGTCTATAGTTGACATTAAGCAAACAATGATTAACAAATGCTAGCTAGAAGAAGCTAGAACTTTTCATGAATCAGCGTGTTGGAGACAAGGAACCATACATAAGGTTTAGAAAGACGAATAGTAAATTGTGTCTCCAATGTAAAATGTCAATCAATCTTCAAAGCATCAAATTCAGTTAATAATAGAAATAGCCAAGCTCAAGTCAAGTGTCCTTAATCCATCCACTTAACTTATCAACGGTTATGTAGTCCACTCAACTAATACAAGCAAGAAGAAGGCTTGGCACCATGAGGTTATGGCAAAGAGAATAATAATGGGGGTTTGGAAGGCCAAAAAGAAAGGCTCAAACAGTGGAAGAGGTAACCACAAGACAAGAGGAAATCCCGTAGTAGACACTGAATGAGGAGTAGTGATTGCCATGCAACGGATGCACATAGAGCTATATGAATGGAAGCTCTCCAATGGAACTAGTGGGGGTGCATCCAACTTGCTTGCTCACGAAGACCTAGAGCTCACTTGAGGAGGCTCATCGTTGGAATATACAAGCCAAGTTCTATAACGTTTGGTCCCCACATAGTTATACTAATGAAGCATGAAAACTCACTACAATGATGTAGGTGCTACTAGCACAAGTGTAGAATAAAAGGATAGTAGTGTTGCCCCCTCTCTCATTTTATATTCTTTTTTCTTTTTCTCTTTTTTGCTTTTTGCTTTTTGAGGCCTTTGTGGCTCTTTTATATTTTTCTCTCATTGGTCTCTTTTGGACTCTTTTGATTGGCCACTTTGGACTCTTTTCAATATGCTCACAGGTAGAGGCAACACTCTATTTTACAAGATGATCATCACACTTTTTGGTATACTCAAAACTCAAAGACTAATACATGCTGTATGATGGATATGCAAGACCGAGCGTAGTGTGGAAAAGATGTAACATATGTGGAAAACCACGCATCACACTAACTCAAATGGTCAAGCAATACTATATGGCAATGAAGTAAAAATGACATAAAGTCATGTAATGTAAATGATGGATGTTGCATGGCAATGTATCTCGGAACAGCTATGGAAATGCTGTGATAGGTAGATATGGTGGCTGTTTTGAGGAAGATAGTTGGCTTATGTGTAGGAGAACAAGATGAAGATCTCCCACGGGGTTGGATGTACTTGCGAAGTATGCACCAATCTCAATGTGAAAAAGGGCAATGCAAAGTACCGAAGAGGCTAGCAAAATATGGAGTTGGAAGTGCCAAAAACCAAAAACTCACATAGCATGTCGTATATTGCAAACAACTAACAGTATCAAAGTCTCACAAATGGTTAGAGACACCCCGAGAGGGATCGTGGCGGCGACACTAGTGCCCCGTTGGCTTCCCCGACCGTTGCAGTAACTACACCATTAGAAACTTCTTTTCAACTAAGAGGAAATCACGACACTAAAGCACTATTGACTTATGTTGTTTTTAGTTCAGAAAAGTACGGCTCCACGCTCTACTAACACATCTTCACTAATCAGCTCTTAACAACATTAACCAACATATTTTAACCATTAGTTATTTTAATACCTCAAAACAATTGAAAAGGAGCAAGTTATCTACACAATGGTCTACAAGACTATGCAGCTTTTCTCTATTTCATACCACTATCACAAACATAGCATTTTCCAATCTAACACATCAACCAAGCAACTAAAACAACTCTCTAACAAATAAGAGTGAAACACAAGAGAGCTTAACACAAAGAACTAGCAGCCCTAAACAAGATAACATGCTAAAAACGAGAGCTTACTAGAAAACAGACAGTAGCTAAGAATACTCAACAAATAGAAGCGAAGCACAAGAGTATTCAAATGAAAAAGCGGAGCGTGTCTCTCTCCCACACAAGAATGCTAGGATCCAACTTATTAAGCAAACTAAAACACACACTCAGAATAAAAACATACGCTCCAAGCAAAATACATAAGATGTAGTGGAATAAAAATATAGTATCACTAGAGATGACCTGATAGTTTTGTCGATGAAGAAGGGGATGCCTTGGTCATCCCCAAGCTTAGATGCTTGAGTCTTCTTGAATTTGCTGGGGATGACCCACCGGGGCATCCCCAAGCTTAGGCTTTTCACTCTTCTTGATCTCATCATATCGTCCCTTTTGCTTACTTGAAAACTTCCACCACATTAAACTCAAAATAATTCTCATTAGAGGGTTAGTGCATAAACCAAAAATTCACAAGTTCTACTGTGACACAAGCACACCTTAATGCATTATAACATTAGCTACAGCCACTGATGCTCAAAGAATCAAAAAGATCCAAATAAACATCGCAAAGGAAGCAATGCACAATAAAAGGCAGAATCTGTCAAAATCTGAATAGTCTGTAAAGACGAATTTTTTCGAGGCACTAGAGTTGCTCAAATCGAAAATCACTGAACTAGAAAAAGTTTCATACATATATGAAGATTCAGCACACAAAATCTCAAAGCATTTCGTCGCTTCTGGAATAAATGACGAATTTAACGGTGACAGACAGAAATCTGTTTCCTGTGCAGAAATCCAAATATAGCAAAAACTTTCTACTAGAGACCTTACTTGGTACAACATTGCAAGAAAATAAAGATACAAAGAAGTTGCTACAGAAGTAAACAAACTTCTTGACTCAAATAAAAGAAAAGATAATGAAAATAAAATGATGGGTTGTCTCCCATAAGCGCTTTTCTTTAACGCCTTTCAGCTAGGCGCAGAAAGTGAACATCAAGTATTTACAAGAGAAGAAGCATCAAAACGATAATTTGCTCTAACAATAGAGTCAAAAGGTGACTTCATTCTCTTCCTAGGGAAGTGTTCCATACCTTTCTTAAGAGGGAATTGATATCTAATGTTGCCCTCTTTCATATCAATAACAGCACCAATAGTTTGAAGAAAAGGTCTTCCCAAAATAATAGGACAAGAAGCTTTGCACTCAATATCCAAGACAATAAAATCAATGGGAACAAGGTTATTATTAACCATAACATGAATATCATCAAGCCTTCCCAAAGGTGTTTTTGTAGAATTATCAGCAAGATGAATGTTCAAACAACAGCTTTCCAATGGTGGCAAGTCAAGCATATCATAGAATTTCTTAGGCATAATAGAAACACTTGCACCAAGGTCACATAGAGCATTACAATCAAAGTCATTTACTTTCAGTTTAATGATGGGTTCCCAACCATCTTCTAATCTCTTAGGGATAGAAGCTTCAAGTTTTAACTTTTCTTCCCTAATTTTCATGAGAGCATTGGTAATATGTTTTATAAAAGCCAAGTTTATAGTACTAGCATTAGGACTTCTAGCTAGCTTTTGCAAGAACATTATGACTTCAGAGATATTGCAATTATCAAAATCAAAATCATTATCATCAAAAGTAATGGAAGAAGGATCTCCCATAGTTCGAAAAATTTCAGCTCCTTTATCACTAGCAGTTTTGGTATCTTTTGGCAGTTTTAAGCGTTTTTCATGAGAAGTGGAAACATTGCCAACATTGTTAACTTTACCATTATCATTAATAGACTTGTTATCATGTGAAACCTGAACATTACTAGTGGTGGTGATGGTGTAAACTTTAACCATATTGTTCTTTTTAGTGGCTTCTCTTTCTCTTTCCCACCTAGCATGCAGTTCAGCCAACATTCTAACATTATCATCAATTCTAACTTGGATGGCATTAGCTGTAGCAAAAATGTTATGTTCAATAACTTCAGGTTTAGCCGCCATTTTATTGATTAAAGAAGCTTGTGATTCAGACATGGATGAAATACGGTCTTCAGCATTTGAAATTTTAGTTTGCAAACCAAAAATTTCCTTGTTTAAATTCTCAAGTTGATGACCTATGTTTTTTAGCAAAGCAGATTGTTCATTCATAGTTTTACTAAACAATTGGTTTTGTTCATATTGTGCTTGCATATAGTCTTTAGTGGTCCTTTCAACTTCTAACAATCTTTCCTCACTAGGCAATCTAGGCTTCCCATAAGAATTACCATAAGAGTTACCATAACCATAATTGTTATTAGGAGGATATGGCTTATAATTGTTGTTACCAAAATTGTTCCTATAGGCACTGTTGTTGAAATTGTTATTTTTAATGAAGTTCACACCAACATGCTCTTCTTGGGCAACCAAAGAAGCTAAGGGAACATTATTTGGATCAACAAAAGATTTACCATTAACTAGCATAGACATAATCACATCAATCTTTTCACTCAAGGAAGAGGTTTCTTCAACAGAATTTACCTTCTTACCTTGTGGAGCCCTTTCAGTGTGCCATTCAGAGTAGTTTACCATCATATCATCAAGAAGCTTTGTTGCTGCACCCAAAGTGATGGACATAAAGGTTCCTCCAGCAGCTGAATCCAATAGGTTTCTTGAAGAAAAATTCAATCCTGCATAAAAGGTTTGGATGATCATCCAAGCAGTCAGTCCATGGGTGGGACAATTCTTTATCAAAGATTTCATTCTTTCCCAAGCTTGAGCAACATGTTCATTATCCATTTGTTTAAAGTTCATGATGATACTTCTCAAAGATATAATTTTAGCAGGAGGATAATATTTTCCAATGAAAGCATCTTTGCATTTAGTCCATGAATCAATACTATTTCTAGGCAAAGATAACAGCCATTCTTTAGCTCTCCCTCTCAAAGAGAAAGGAAACAATTTCAGTTTTATAATATCTCCATCCATATCCTTATACTTTTGCATCTCACAAAGTTCAACAAAATTATTAAGGTGAGCAGCAGCATCATCAGTACTAGCACCAGAAAATTGCTCTTTCATAACAAGATTTAACAAAGCAGGTTTGATTTCATAAAAATCTGTCTTAGCAGCAGGTGGAGCAATAGGAGTACATATGAAATCATCATTATTAGTACTAGTGAAGTCACACAACTTAGTGTTTTCAGCAGTACTCATTTTTTGAGGAAAACAAGGCAAACCGAATTGCACAAAATAAAACAAGTAACTATTTTTTTGGGGGGTTTTGATATAGGAAAACAGCAAGATAAATTCGACACTAATTTTTTTGTGTTTTTGATATAAGAAAGCAAAAAAAGACAAAGCAATAATAATAAGCAAGACTAAAACAAAGTAAAGAGATTGGAACTGAGAGACTCCCCTTGCAGAAGCTTCTCTACTCCCCGGCAACGGCGCCAGAAAAAGAGCTGTTGACGGAGGAGTGAGAAGTTTGGTACTTCGAGAAGCTTCTTACTGAGCACTCTTAACTCCCCGGCAACGGCGCCAGAAAAAGAGCTTGATAGCGCGAGAGGTGTTAATCAATCACGCTTCGTTGGGCACCCCAAGAGGAAGGTTTGAGGAGCACAGCAGCAAGTTTTCCCTCAGTTAGAAACCAAGGTTATCGAACCAGTAGGAGTGAGGAATGCTTCCGAAGGTTGTCCACAACTGCAATGGCGCCAGAAAATGTGCTTGGTGTGTTGACAGCAACGGTGCCAGAAAAAGAGCTATTGCAGGGGAGACAGTGGAACCTGCAGAACACAATCAAACTACTTTGCCCCAACGAAGCAGTGATGTTGTCAATCTCACCGGCCTTGCTGAATACAAAGGATTAAATGTATGTGTGGAAGGAAGCTTGTTTGCAGTAAATGAAAGCAGTAGAGCAGTTGATTTAATTGCAGATGTAAAAGAATAGACCGGGGTCCACAGTTCACTAGTGGTGTCTTCTCCATAAATAAAATACTACACATGATGGGTAACAAATTACAGCTGAGCAATTGACAGAATAGAGAATGCATGACAATGCATGAACATTGCATAATACAGAGGATGATGATGTCTATATGAGATGCTTTGGGCATTACGACAAAATACATAGATAGCTGTTCCAAGCATACACCTATGCCTAAATAGTCCACCTTTGAGATAACATACCGTAAAATCTCTCCAGTATTAAGTTGCAAGCAACAGACAATTGCATGAAGAACTGTGCATAAAGTTTACTCCCTAGTAGCAACGGCACTCCCCCGTCCTTATATGTTTCTGTCACTCAAGCCAAGGCACACAGGGACCGAACCCACTATCTAGCATAAATACTCCCTCTTGGAGATACAAGCAACTACTTGATCAAGGCAATTACAAGTACCGGAAAGCATGCAAGATCACAAATAACATAGACATGATAATATCAATAATCAACATCACAAGGTACTTCTCTATTCATCGGATCCCAGCAAACACAACATGTAGCATTACAATAAGATAATCTTGATCATGATAGGCAGCTCACAAGATCTAAACATGATAGCACAAGAGGAGAAGACTACCATCTAGCTACTGCATGGACCCGTAGTCCAAAGATGAACTACTCACACATCTGTCCGGAGGCGGGCATGGTGGTGTAGAGCCCTCCGGCGATGATTCCCCTCTCCGACAGGGTGCCGGGGAGGGCTTCAGAACCCTCCCGAACTAGGGTTGACGATGGCGGCGGCGACGGATGTTTTTCTGAAATTTTGATCGGGTACTTAGGGTTTTCTCGTCGGGGGGATTATATAGGCGAAAGGGCGGCGTCGGTGGAGGCCCGAGGGGGCCACACCACCTGGTGGCGCGGCAGACAGGTGGGCCGCGCCACCCTAGGGTGTGGTCGCCCTCTGGTGCGTCTTCGGCTCCCCTTTGGACTCCGTGTGCGTGACGAAATTATAAGATCCTGGGTTTTTGTCCCGTCCGATTCCGAGAATATTTCTGAAACGGAAAAACAGCAGAAAACAGGAACTGGCACTGGGGCATCTTGTTAATATGTTAGTTCAAAAAATGTATAAAAATGCTATAAGATGTAAACAAAACATGTAGCAGATGGTATGAAAACAAGCATGGATCATAAGAAATTATAGATACGTCGGAGACGTATCAGCCAGCTAGTTATACAAAGCAGATCACATTAACCAAGCAGTTACACAACAACTGATTGATCATAGTATGTAATAACGTATATGTAGACAATGTTGTACAAATTAACTAGATAGATTGTTGAAAACAGTAATTTTATTGCAAACAAACTACCTAATAATAAAATTGTTCTATATGATATGCATCTCAATCATGACCTCCAAGCTTCGGTAATTGGTGTTCCTCAGAACAATCACAACAGGTTGATTAATCTGAAAATGCTTGCCTTCAATGAAATTCTTCCACCCCAGATTGTCGAGCTCAATGCGGCCGTCAGTTTTGTTGTTGTATGTAATGGTTGTGACGGCCACTGCTGCTCCAAGTCGTAATCCAGCTTTGCCATGAGTTCGTCGGACAACGTCTTCCACTATCATCTTAGGTAGTTTCTGCGCATAAAAGACAACATAGTATATTTATGTCATATATACACTACAGGGTAAAGAGGCGGTACTTCTTGAACTTAATTTAGGAGAGAGGGATATATATATATATATTCCAGCTATTCTGCACTCCCGTACAGAATAACTTCTCGGCAAATAAACCATTCTGTTTTAAGTCCAGCGGACCGTTTTTTGGCAATTACTTTCAAACCGCTTATCGAAACGTAACAAATGATATGGCGTTGGAAAGATATTAACTAGACCCAACTTTTTCGTATAGAAATGTTTTTCAAATTCGATACGGTTTTTGGTTAATTTTGGAAATAGAAAAACAGAAAAACGATATGACACGGGAATCGATTTAAAATTGTCACGTTTGCGGTGTTCGGATTGGGCGAGTCCGCATGAGAGAGTCAAATTAGACTCATAACCTTGCCAATTACACGCGGTGGCGGTCGATTTTGGACAAACGGAGCTTGTGGTGATGATTTCTATGCGTCGGATTTAAGTTCCAGAAAAACAGGGCATCCGAACTTCCTTTTACACGTTTGTGAACCTCTCAGTGTGCCATACTGAACTTCCGATCGCGAAATTTTTGTTCTGTATCCCATACTGTTTTTGTTGTAGTTTTGAAACCGTTTGTCGAAACGATGCAAATGATATACCGTTGGAAAGGTATTAAAATTTTGCATCTTATTGGTGTTGACCATTTTTCGAAATTCTTCATGATTTGAGAGCAGTTTTAAATATACTAACTGCTGTTTTGAAAACAAAAAAACAATTTTTAGCATCTTTATTTGGTGTTGACCTCTGAACACGGATGGTATGAACTCCCCAGCCTTAAACGGTGAACCTCCTTTTTAGAAAAACATGAACCTTTTTTTTTACTCATGAATGAATTTATATTTATTGTTTGGAAAAATGTGAACCTCGGTTATGGACGTATCGAACTCCCATTTTAATCTTCCGTGATAAAAAAATTAATTTTGTTTTGAAAATAAACATTTTAGGAATCGCTGAAGTAAGGAACTTAAGTATGAACTTGCTTCTATGATCCGGATGAGCTTCCGACAAAAGAGTAATTATCCGACGCAGTCTAGGAAAACTGAACTCCCGATCTATAAACAGCGAACCTCCGAGATGGATGATATGAACTCCCGATTTCGAATTAGTGAACCTCCGGGATGGAAAAGATTTAAAAATAGTGTCACGTGGATTTTTGTGTCGGAATAAAGTGAACCAATAATATTTGTTTTATGTTTATTTTTTTACAGAACATGAACTTTTATTTGGGCCTAGTCGAACTGACCAAGAGAACTGCTCGATTGGGTCAAATAAGAAAAAGGATAGAGTAACATCAGTACATGTAGTCTGTAAAAAAGCAAACAATAGTAGCCCAAACACCGATTTTTTCTACACCATTCGTTGGAACCTTTATCTTTCTGCCACCGCATGTTTCAATACAAAAAATAACAGGAAGTAGCAACATCAAAGAAGAAGATAAAGGGAAGAACTAAAGTGAGCAACAGCCAGCACTAGTTTTCTTCTAAACTACACCCCATGACGGATTGGACCTGCAGTTCGTCAGTTCGATTTTTTTAGGAAGTCCATGCTCGCGGCGGGGAGTCTAGACGGGGAAGTGCTGTTGTTGTCTACTACCTAAAAAATCGAACATCCCAGAGCCCACGCGGTGGTGGAGGCGAGTCCAGGTCGGCGCGCTCCGGTGGAGGGGATGCCGCTCCGGCGGAGGGGACGCCGGGCAGCACGTCTGCTATGCTCCGATCCGGCATGGTTGCAGGGATTCAGGGGAGGGGATTCGGTGGGGCGGGCTACATGCTGCGGTAGTCGTCCATGAGGGTGAGCTCGACGCCGTCGCTCGAAGGTTAGCGGCAGCACGTGCGCTTCCGTCGCCGCCATCCACTGCCACAGACTGAAAAAGGCAACAAAAAACTAGAAAAGATGACCGCCCCAGCTTCCAGAATTCCTCGCCGCCCCTGTAGCTCCGCCGCCACGAAAGTCCACCGCGCCCCCTGTAGCTCCGCAGCCGAGCCACCCGGAATCGAAGGACGCACCGCCAGATCGGGAGTGGTCAATTCCCGCCGCCATGGACCTGCTCCCGAGCTCCTCCGCATCGGTTTCCTCTTCAATCCTGAGACAGAGGCCACGCGAGAGATGCGGTGCTCCACGGGGGAAGGAGGCGCCGCCGGGATGCGGTGCTCCATGGGGGAAAGGGGCGGCGCCACGCCGGCATCTAGGTCGTGGACGACGCGCAGGTCAGGATGGCGACGGGGGTGCACGGTGTTGCCGGCGGGTGGCGCGTGGTGCAGGTGTAGGTGCTAGATGGAGGTCCACGGCGGCGAACGCGGAGGTTCAGATCGCCTTGCGATGGATTCCGTCGGCAGCAAGGAGACGGCGCTCACGGCGGCACGGGGCGAGGCAGCCGGAGTAGGAACCTGAGGCCTGAGGGCGCCGGCGCGGAGCGGCAGATGGGCGCTGGTGGCGGCGAGCAGGCGCTACCAAAGGGCGATGCACGGAGACCCTGCCGGCGGCGAGTAGGAGCTGCCAGTGGGCGGCCGAGGATGGAGGATCGGGAGCTGGGGTGGTGGGTGGGATCGATGGGAGGTGGTCGGGCGGGTGGGTTGGATTTTTTTTTCCAGTTCGGTTCGGGATAAGAAAGTGATTAGGAGGGGTACGGTTCGGGATAAGAAGGCTATTAGGAGGAGAAAGTTGTGCTGAATAGCTATTCTGCAAACACTTAAGGGGTTGTGCAGAATAGTCCTACCCTATATATATATACACACACCATATCATGTCTGTTCAAATTTGTGGTCGTCAAACGAGTCACAAAAGGAACACCAACACAGGTTCTTACGGCCGGTAAAAGTTGTAAAAAACGCTCGTTCTCATGTTTGTTGAGATGCACTCTTTAGGCAACAATGTGACTGTCATCAGAATAATAATCAGAACTATCAGAATCATCGTCACTGCTCACCTCCATTTGAAATTTCCCAGAGGCAATAGAGATACTGGGTTTAGGTCCTGTCATATTAAAAACTAGCAGCATTTTCCCCCCTTGATCTGCTGGACGAACTGTTCCCATCCTTCGCCGTGCAAGCGGGTCTTCGTCCTTTGTTTGGTCACAGTAATGTTGTATGTAATCCCAAGACCATTAAACAACACAGTGTCGCTTACTAACCAGTTGAACGCTTGCCAAACGTTGCACGGTACTATCTGTATGCAATAGAAACAATCAAACAAAAAGAAACAATACATACATTAATTAGATATTATAATTTAAAAACAAAGCTAGATATATATAAGTCATGTAGTCCTTCTTACAACTGACTTGCGATGATGACTCTCTTGCACACGAACACTAATAGTGGATCCAGTGAAGTATCTATTAGAGCACTCGTTCTTGCATAATGAGCATGTCATTTCCTGTTATAATTACTTAAACATGTGTATATCATGTATTTCTATAAAATAGCAAGTCAAGCTACATATACTCTAGTTTCAACTAATAGGGATAACCCCAATAGTAACAACAAAACAACATATATAATAGGAACTGGTAAAGAAAAAATTGAAAGGACCTAGAACAAATTGAAAGGACACACACCACTCCACACTAGCAAACTCTATATCGAATTAGCTAGGGGTTAGAACATGTAGCAAACTAAGGTGCGGGGTGGGCCCATGCGGGGGGTGGCCGGCAGCGGCAGGGGAGGGGCATGTACGGCGGTGGGGAGGCGCAGCGACGGGAATAGAGGCGGAGGCGCAGCCATGGGGAACGGCGGCGGGGAGGCGCAGCGACGGGGAACGGCCACCGGGAGGCGCATCGACAGGGAACGGCGGCGGGGAGGCGCAGCGACGGGGAACAGCAGCGGCGGCGGCGGCGGGGGCGAGGGAGTGGGTATAGCCGGCTAGGGATTTCAATTTGTGGCGTGGCGGCAGAAGGGAAAAACTCCCCCTCCCCGTTATCGGTCTGGAGGGCTAGCTCAATTTTTTTTAGTTTGCCGCCAATATTCACAATCCGTACCGTCCGTATATATGTGTTCCCTCCGATTTTTTCCATAATCCAAATCATAACAAAATATTAAAAAAACGAAGATAAATGATTATGTATACTTATTTGTGTTACATTAAGTTGTAGAAATAATATTTGATTCATATAATGAAGAAAATTTATCATGTAGTACAAAACTTGTAGCTTCAACGAATAAGGTCTGATGTTTTATAAGATGTGTCTACGTAAGTTACTTCAAACATATACGAAAACAATTTTCAAAAGTTGGAACTAACACATATTGTTTCTGATAAAGAGGTCTATAGAGCAACCACAATACGAATTATTAATCCGTAAACGAGAATGTTTGTCGTATGCGCTTTGCTCAAACTTCATTTTAATAACTACGAAATATTACAAAACAAAATTTAATATTTTCAAAAAATTACATTACCTATAATTTCTTATATATCGCATTAGAAAATTTCTTGTACAAAGTTTAAAAAATATTAGTCATGGAAAACTGGTTAAAACTTGGAGCATACCCGGACCCCCGGAATATCCGTACCCCCCGGACATTTATTGTACGTACAAGTGTTCCACAGTTAGCACATGCATGCATGCGTGCTATTTGTTCCAAAATATATATGCACGCGGCATATGTTGACATGACCGACCGGTCCCACCCATCTGCCAGCCTGTGCTTCGCCCGAGGAGAACCAGATTTGTGACTTTTTATTAAGTAGAAATCCATCCCCTCTGACAGACACACACCACTCCACACTAGCAAACCCTATCTCCCTAGCTCCGCTGCTCTCACCGGTGCAATCCAGATCGGCATCATGCCTCGTCGCCTGCCACCGATCTACCCGAAGCTCACGCCGAAGCGCTACGCCGCCATTGCGGCGGATATGCGCGCGGGTTTCGGTGTGGCGGAGGCACCGGCGGCGGCCATTGTAGCCGCCGTGGAGAAGGTCGTCACGGACTCTCTGCTGTGTCGCGATGGCTGCGACGACGTGGCCGAGGAGGACCAGGCCGCGGCGGCGGCCGATGCCGGAGAGGGCGAGGACCAGGAAGCCGCACCGCTCGCTCGACTGGAGGCCGTAGAGGTAGAGCACCGCGCGGCCTGGCAGCAAATCCAGGACAAGCCTGCGGACGCCGTCCTCATCGCGCAGTTGAAGGAAGACGCCGTCCTTATCGCGCAGAACCGCGCAATCCTCGATTCTGTGGCGGCGGCGCGCGCGGCGCCCGACGGCGGGAAGGAGGACGGCAAGGACAAGGCGGCGGGCGGCGGGCGACGGTGATGATGACGAGGCGGCGAGCGAGGACGGAGACGACGAGGCGCCGAGCGAGGACGGCGACGACGAGTGGGAGGGCTACTCCGACGAAGACGAGCCGGCGGCCGATGGCGGCGAGGCGATCGATGGAGCTGGCCAGGACGCCGACGAGAGTGGGGCGGCTTCTCCGACTCGGACGAGGAGGTGCCGGACGCCGATGGTGGCGAGGCTGTGGGCGGGGACACCGATGAGAAAATGCCCGACCTTCATCCTACCGGCGACGGGGACGACGGCGGCTGGGGCTCGTCCATCAAGTTCGAGATCACCAACGCCGGCGTCATTCTCATCTCCTCCGGCAACGAGGAGTAAGTATGTACATGACGCGAGCAGATCGATCTATATAGCTAGCTTGCACGATCTGTGTTACACGTCCATTAGTACTAGTTAGCTGGCGTACATATTTTACTAGGAATTGTTAGATCATCGATTCGGGGGATCGAATTATAGTGCATTGATCTAAGTTGCGCGGGTGATATGCGGGGTATCGGTAAATATTTTGCTAGGATTAACAGATCTCGCCCCGGCCGGCCGGCCGGGATGGATCTATGAATTTCATCTCCATGCATGTGGTGATTTGTTTCGCTTATTTATAAGTTCACTTAATGGCCTGTCGAAGTTTTCGCGTGCAGATCGGGCTTTTTTGATCAGTGACAACTACGTTTCAGCCGTCTATTCCGTAGCCGGTTAATTATACAGACCGTCTCTAATGTATATGTGGGGACTGTCTGGATTTTGTATTATATATTTGGAAGCCAAAAATCAATGATTATGGACAAATCCAATTTATTTGGAAACAAAAAAATCGTTGGGCCATATAATATTTATTTTGAAGCCAAAAACAATGATTATGGACAAATAATGTTGGAATTGGAAAAAGACTTTTTTGTTGAAGCAAAAAAATGATTATTGAAAAAACTATTCAATTAGAAGCAAAAAAAAAACAATGATTGTGGAGAATAGAATTGGGAAAGACTATTTATTTTGAAGCAAAAAAATTATTGATTGTGGAGAAATAATCTAATGGATGCGACAAGTCACTGAGTTATTCATTTAACCACAATCAACTTTTATTTTTTGTATGCAACATCTAAATTGCGAGGGCGAGGACTCAAACTCGGATGGGCAGGAAAGGCGTCAACATCTCCTTGCCACTAGGCTTGGCCTAAGTCTGCGACATTGCAGAGACGTCGCAGAATATAACCCGTTTCCGAAAGTTTGATTCCTGAGACGGACGATAATACCAGCCGTCTGAGATGGTGTCAAGGCGGATGAATAAGTGGACCGTCTCAGATGACCAGAGCTTCCTAGATGGTTGGTAATAATGACAAACTCTAGCTTTATTAGAGACGGCCGTGAAATCTCGGCCGGCTAATTAAGTGGTTTCGTCCTAAACGGTTCAAATTCGTTTTAAGTGAACCGGCTCTAGGTCTTGTCTTCTATGTGAGGTTTTGTACTAGTGACAGTAGCATACCTTCCGACTATTCTCACAGCTGCCAAAAGATCATCACCTTTCCTCTGCCCGTGATCCTGACATGTTTCATTCTGTAAGATATCTTCCAATACTAAATGTTCATATCATCGGAGGATTGAAATATATCATCGGAGGTTTTATGTCTATCTCCTGCCTCCTCTCTTCTGAATGTCTTGCTAACAACACGGCGATACTCCTCATGCTCCATGTCTCAAAACTGCATATCATCAAAGTAAGATACATGTTACTAGTCAAGTGCATCATGTCTCAAAAGAAAAGACAACTTCATGTGCAGGATGAAACGACAGGTGTTTTGCTGATCATAATTAAATTTTGCTATGTACTGCTGCAATATTTACATTTTCCAGTTATGGTCGTCGCCGGAGAACGTTATGGTTTTCCATTATATGCACACACAGCATGATAAAACTTGAACATATAATTGCTTTACATTTTTTAGTTACAATAATAGTTAGTCCCAGAAATATTGAAACATATTGTCATGTCCCAAAATTAAAATAAGTAGATCATCTTAGATGGGCAGATGGGCTACAAAATGATTATCTAGTTCAGCACATCTGTACTGCGTAGATAACATGCTAAGGCAAAATATGAACAATGGTCTTGCTACGAGCCTGAAGATGGTGTCCTGGTTTCGAGTTCTCTGTGAAGTGGATACAAGCTTGTATAGTACAGCTAGCTAAGACTGACAATATGTATGTAGGGACTAAACTGGGACAACAATGTATATGCCGAATTTGGTGCAGGGAACTAATTTGTGTGCTTTGACAAATGGCAACAGTTCATCATCGAATCAGTTGTTGCTGGAGACCGGATGGTAAAGAATGTGCAACAAGCAAGTCAGACACTAGCTGCAAGGTTGTGCGACGGGTTCTCTTCTCTTTCCAACACCAGTTACCCTTCAGTTTCAGTCTTCACCAAACTAGCATAGTATCATTCAGTAACGTTAGTCTAGCATTACTAGTGTTCAAATTGCCTGGTTCCAACTTCTAGCTACATAATTTGTGTAGCAAAATAGGTGGGCCATGCAAAAGACCGTGATATGAAAATATGCTGATAGCAATAGGCAGTTTGAGCCTTACTGTCTTAAGGTTATTGGTTATCATTCACATATTTCAGAATCAAGGTTCTTTTTACGGAATAGGTGGTACATGTAAGATAAAGCACTGCAGATTATACAATCAAACCTCGAGGATTATACAAAAACGAAAAGCATATAACCTGATTGTATGGGTAACTAGCAATTTCCTGTTCCTTGATGGGTTCAACGTTGATTAGCGTGATAAACATGCTCTTCCCTCTAGTTTGTACGGCTGCAAAAATGTGCTCAAGCCTAAAGCACAGAGTGCCCATATATCTTGACAATTTACCTTTTGTATATGCTCGTGTTTCGCTAATTGTTATGTTCGATTTGAACTTAATCTGAGTTCAGATGTAGATTTCAGAATAAGTGCAACTGAATGTTCATCAGCTTAGAGGATGGAGGGGAACACATAATGCCTCACGCGGAGATTCTGCCGGCGGTACGACAACACGACGGTGCTAGCTTGCCGGTCTGGGAGACGAGTCGAGTCGGAGAAACGAGGCCGTGTACGCGTCCGACACTATAGGAAACGCACGATACGCCGACGGCCGGAAGCCTCGAAGCTGTCGGCGTACCTATACGCCGATGGCGGTCGTCGGCGTATCCCCGTCGGCGTTTCTGTCCATCGGCGTACAACATATGCCGTCGGCGTATCGACCAGCCGTCGGCGTACGTTATGTGGACCCCACAAAACGGCATCCGTCCGTTTCCGTCTGCGTTTTATACGCCGACGGCAATAGTGCCGATTATATATTTTTTGAATTTTTTTAATTCTTTTTATTTGTATTTCGAAATTTTCAACTTAGTCACATACTTAATCCTTAATTGCACACTTAATTATATGTCAAATTACTTACCCTGGTCAAACTTCCCATTCGGTCACCCATCCTCAGATTGCTCCAGACCAAACACGCTTAACTTTTCAGTTCCTTCCAAACTAGCTTCCAAATAAGAAATTAGAACTTACTTATATTAGTACTCTATCAATCATATTAACCCCTCGATTATGATGTTACACTTTTCGTTGTTTAAATTTCAAAAAATTGTTTTAGTAAAGTAACAATGATTATGTAATAGTATATTTCGAATAAATAACAATAAAATGAATTTTACGTTATTATTTTCCTTTTTACATTTAATATGGAATAATTCATATCTTTAAATCCGTAAATCGAAATTTGACAAATTAAAATACCTAAATCGATTAGAAAAATGAGAGAAATTCAAATATTTCATCCATATCATCTTTTGCATCACAAAAACCTTGATAGTTATAGTAAATTGGCAAAATACTCAAAAAATGAAATCAATTTTTAATTTTTAGTGTCAAAATAAAAAAAAATTGTTAGGGTTTACAGTCTCGGTTTCGGGCTAGGGTTAGACATAACTAATTCAAAAAAAATCAAAAAAATGGAAAACCTTCACATGGCATCCTTTTATGTGACCTACCACCTGGAAAAAATTATAAATATGAGTTATGGAGGTCTTTATAAAAAATCTTCATAGAAATGAGCTACGAGGTACAAAGATGTATGGTTTTCGACTGAAATGAGCTAAGGTATAACATTTAACATAGCAAAAAATGTCGGAATGAGTCAATATTTGACACACTGGTTTATCTTGGTTGTAGAATAATATTTACTAAGGGGTTTAAGGTTTTCGTTAAATAAAAAACCCATTTTTTATTTATTTTTTGTGTCAAAATAGGCTTTTTTTGTGAAGCAGCTACCAAAATGGCTCACCGAAAGAGAAACATCCAAATAGATAGAAAATATTAGACCATCTTATAATTGCATTTAACCTTGGGTTTGGATATAAAAACATACTTGGGTATTTCAAATATTTCAGATAAGTTCCTGCCGATTTCGCTGGAAGTGGGTCTGATTTGAACTACGAGTGCCGCATAGTTTGGTCATGATTTTTTGAAAAAATCACTTTTAGATCCAAAATGTATACTTTCTTTAGAGATGTTTGACGGTTTTTGTTGGATCGAAGTTACGGTTAATTTTAGGTTTATCGTTAGAGTTTATGGTCTCGGTTTCGGGTTAGGGTTTGACATAAATAATTCAAAAAAATCAAAAAAAAATGGAAAACCTTCACATGTGTGGCACCCCCTCTGGCACATATCGCCAGAGAGGTGGTCGCCCCGTGCGCCAGCCCAAGATATCTGGACGCACGTTACGACAATGCAACATAGCGAAAATATCATTACTCAATCAGGCCCAAAGGCTACAAATGGTTTACATGGCCATCAAGGCATGAAGATTTATCATAGCCAAGTGTGGCACGGGACAGAGTTCAACTGGCAGCGGAAGACAAAGATATGACAACGGCTTGGTGCGGCTCCAAACCACGGGCATCTGGCTGGGCTACTGATCCTAGCACGCTCCTGCTCGGTCTCCTTGCTATGGTAGGAGATGGGTCCTCTCAAAGTCTGGCCACATGAAAAGCTAGTCTGAGTACAATGATGTACTCGCAAGAAAATAACCAGAAGACATGAACGGTCAAGCAATCAGCCAACAAGTAACTAGCGACAGAAAATAGTCTAAACATGGCAAGTGACTACTTACGACAGTCAAGTGGGTAGCAACATGGCATCATAATAACACATGGTATAAGCAGACAATGAGAGTACCACCAGTACAGAGTCCAAGCCAGGTGGGGTTGGATCGTGTACCGGGGGTCACACAAAGAGCTTACCTGTGACGAATGATGGGGTACCAGTTGGTAAGTAACACAACAAATCATATTATCACAGCTAGGCCCACTGGCCTCTAGCCTCACGAGGCTAATCTCATCTGTCACCACTGCTAGGCCCACTGGCCTTATCATATTCCCTTATCTCAAGTAACGTTCCCTGCATCATCTCATTGTTTACTTAGTGAAATCAGGTTGTTCATAAATTGTTTCAAACAGATCTTAAGTTTAACCTCCGGACACGACAAAGACACATAGTGTGACTGACACTGAACTGTTGTTCCATATCCCAGGAACGGGGCTAGCTGGCTAGGTTGATGCTCTCGAGAGTTTGCTTTACCACCTATCAGAATGCACTCCACTCAGCCGACACTTCAGGTTCATCACGCCCAAAGTCGTACTAAGCAAAACACACTCTCGCGACGGTCCACTTGCTAAGACACTCTCCTGCACCACCCTATACGCATGGTACAACGGGCAAGTAAATCCGGCACATCCCCCGGCGCTACCGGGTATGCCTAGCTCCGGACTCCTTATCGCAGTCGAACCCGTGCCTGTCAACCTCTCTCCTCGGACAGCACAACCGAACGACTGCGCCCAACGGATGGCACAAAAGGGGCTCAACAACCTACTAGGTCACGGTTTCCATGGGACAACGGTGGTATCGCGTTCAAGGGTTCAGATTAGTGGCACTATGAATAGACCTCATCGTTGTTTGGAGGGGTGTTTCCTTTAATCAAGTTTCAGCATTAACATGTCCAAGCAACAAAAGATTAGTGCAACACTATAACCACAACCAACAAGGCATTAGCAACACAAACAAGCACAAACAAACATAGCCTAGAACATGCCTAACCCTTGCATGAATAAATAACCGCATCACAATAACAATACCCGGGTGACTGTGGCGGGCAACCCGGCCGGTGTCACACGGGGGTTAGTGTCACAGAATAACAAGAATACCCGGGTGACAGTGGCGGGAGACCCGGCCGGTGTCACACGGGGGTTAGTGTCACAGAATAACAAGAATACCCGGGTGACAGTGGCGGGAGACCCGGCCGGTGTCACACGGGGGTTAGTGTCACAGAATAACAAGAATACCCGGGTGACAGTGGCGGGAGACCCGGCCGGTGTCACTCGGGGGTGGGTATAATAATATAGCACAGGCGGAGTCTGTTACGCATCCGTTCCTCCACGCGCAAGTCTTTGGCGGCGTATTCGTCCGACCGTTGACCAGGAAGTGGGGAGTTGGGCATATAGTCTCCAAAACTAAACCGAAAAGCAATCATAAGAATGAGAGAGCATCCATTCCACTCGAGGGTTCCCTCGACGTGGTGTCAGCAATCTCGGCAAAAAGAACCAAATGGAAAGTCAGCTCCCAAGCGTCGCAGTCCGGGTGGTCTACGCCAACCATATTTGACGGAGGGACAAGAAGCAAATAACTCTTTTGGCAAATGCCCCCAACTCCGAGGATCACGGGCCGACATTTGTCCGCACCTAGCCTCGGCGTTGAAGAAGAAGCAAACAATCAACGCATGTTTTTGTTATTTAGTTGTCAAAGCCACGCAAGTGCGAGGCGCACAGATAATTCATACATCAATCTAATGCATACACGGATGATGAATAAAACATGGCAGGAGTAATATCATCAGTCTCATATTAAATAAGAACAACAAACAGTCATGCATAAATAAACAGACAAGCAAATAATATTGGGCAAGACCATAAACAAATAGTAAACGATATTGCGGGACGGCTCATAGCAAGGGGTTAGCTTGCCTTCGACGGTCGACGCCATTTGGCTTGGAGGTCACGGGCACGTCGCGGGATAGGGTTTCGATTCGCCGGTACCGCGGAACACCTATACATGCATACGCGGGTGCTGAGCATCTAAGCATCTCACAAAAATATACAACATATACCACTGGATAGATCCCTTAAAACTAGGAATTTACAAACTTGAATCACCTGAATCGGAGTCACGGTTCGAAAGATACGGAGGTTCGAAAAATCTGTCCAGCAGGAAAAGAAAAAAAACAGATCCGCGAAAAAAACTTCACGGGCCGCTGCTGGGCCGCTACTGCGCGCCACTGCGCTGCACTGGCTGGGCTGGAAAGAAAACGATTCGGAAGAAAAAAAACAGAAGAACAGGAGGGATCGATCCCGGTCGTCTTCCTCCGTGCTCCACGCACTGGAGCGACCAAGGTTCGGCCGGGGATGGCCAAGGAGGGCGCCGGGAGGCTGGCCGGCGGCAGGGAGGGGCACGGCGTGGCCCACCGCGGTCGGGGGAGGGTGGAGGCGAGGACCGGGGCGGCTTCCACGCACGGCACCCGCGAGTTCCAGGAGCGTGCTTCACGGACACGGCGGACGCGTCGACGAAGGCGACGCCCTCGACGACCACAGGATGCTCCAGTGGCACGGGGAGGTAGAGGAGGGTGGTAGGAGGCTCTGGGTACGTTTAAACGGGGAACGGCTCCGGGTCGAGCTCGCCACGGTCGGAAACCCGACGGCGACGGTTTCGGCCGGAACGGAGCAGGGCTCCGCCGTTGTCCACCTAAACAAGCCGAGAGGTCCAGGGAGAGAGGAGAGTGAGGTGCCTGCGAGGGAGGGCTCGGGATGCTCTTTTAAAGGCCGTGGGGGAGTTAGGTGCTGGCCGGTGCTGCCATCAATGGCCGCCGAGGTCATTGCTTACGTCTCCGGCCACAGGGAGGAGATAAGGAGGGGGAGGGGGTGAGGCTGCCGTGCTGGATGCACAGTGAAGCACGAGGCACACTGCTGCAGGCGGATTAGGCACCGACCATAGCAGTAACGGGAGTTTAGGTCTTACCAAAGCGCGCGTCCCGGACGTTCAGAGCGCGACGCGAGCGGCATCGTCGCGTTCCCGGTGACTCGGAGCTCTAAACTGAAAAAGGCTTGTACCACTGGGTTCACAAGGACAAGCCCAAGGCAACCAAACTGGCCACACTCAAAATCTCCACACTTCGCAATACAAGATTTTCAGAAAACCAAGGGTGCGCCAGGTGTTCGATGAAATGACAGGGGCCTTGCACATCTCAGAAAAATCCCCAAAATCCACAGTAGGTTAGGACAGGGGTATGTAGTATGTATGTGGAGTTTTAGATCAAATGGAGACCTGGAGCTTGGTCAAATAAATTGGTGTCCAAAAATGCCCTAATGGCATGGGTATGCCAAGTGCACTTCCTCAAATGATCTTGACCTGATATTCTGGATATGTGGTTATATAAGGAAGTTGGTCAATCTGGCAAAGTGGCAATGCCAAATGGTTTTTGTATCTAGGGGTTGCTTTGGAAATCACAATTAGGCATAAAAAGGGCCTTACAAAGGAAGTACCTCAAATATTGCTCAAATGAGGTTGGGCCAATGGAGTGAAATGTTCAGGAGGTCAAATCATGCACCTCACCAAAATTGCAGAATTTTTGGATGAGTGGAAGGTGTCTAGACAATTTCTGGATTGAAAATGGCATAATGGAGAATATGGATAAACTTGGAAATATTGCATTGAAGTATGCAATATTTTTGGATGGATTGTCTTTGTATGAGGAGGGGAGTCTCTGGTATTTTTGGTGGAAATTCTCCAGCGATGGAAATGGGCTTCCCTTTAGTAGCTGGAGAAAAGGGTTTTAAAGGTTCGATAACTAGGGCTAGGGTTTTCGAGAGAAAACCTGAGCATCAGCGCTATCACGGGTGATGGAATGGTTCGGGGACACCGGGGAAATTTTGAGATGGCAATTCCCAAGTCAGATCATTCTCAAAAGATTTGAAGAACCATTTAGGAAATGAGAAAAGTTTTTCAGGTGTCAGAAAACACCGCTAAAATTAGGGATGAATTTTCGGGGTGTTACAAACCTTCCCCCCTTAAAAAGAATCTCGTCCCGAGATTCGGAGACTAATAGAGATTCCCGGGGTTACACAAGATATTTCTCGTATGGTTTAATCTACCCCTATATTTAAAATATTTTAAAACTTTAGAGTTTGTCATCCAAACGTTAACACTCAGTACGATATTTCTATCACCCTTGGTGCATTCTAAGGATGGCATGGCAGTGGCTCACACAACCAATCAACATAGGTTCTTTACTATGGTTAAATAACAAAAATTAAACCTATGGTTCTTAGTCCAACCAACACAAGCATGGCAAGATCAAACAAAATCTACACACAGGTATCACTCGATGGCCTGGATTTAACTTGGCCAAAACATCACTTAATTTTGCAAAACAAAAGCTAGGGGTATGCTAAACATGCCCCTTTTCTACATTTTTTTTGAAAAGCTGTATATACTTTTCAAGTATACACAGGTTTGAAAAAAGAAACAGGGTTTCTTTTCAAAAGAAAGCATCTGCGTTGCCACTAATTGACTAACAGACACTGTGGGGTAGGGCCATCCCCAAAATTATTTTGGCAATATTTTCCCTACGAAACACTGGAGAGACGAGGGACAGGTCTCCCGAGGAAAGGATAGAGGCACACAGAAGATCATCTTCTTGCTCGCTTACATGCGGGTCCGGGGTCCATCTGACAGTCTCCTTCTTCCTTTCTATCTTCTCCTTCCTCGCAGCATCTTCCCTCGTACCTGGCTGACTCCGAGTGCGCGAAGCACTCCCCTGCGGCACTGCTGCGCGTGCAGTCCTTTGGCGCGGCGGCCATTACGGCTTTGGGTGCCTTGATGATCTCGCGCCAACTTGGTCGAGCATGGCGCGCGGTTCCTCTCTTTTCCCGCGCGAGGCTAAGCTGGGGCGGCATCCGAGCTCGCGACTATAAATTGCGGCCGCTGTGATTCTCTTCTTTATCGCAACCATGAACTTCTTTTCTCAACTTCTTTGTGATTTCACTCACGGTCCGGAGCGAGCTGGCTTCCTCGAGCACCTGTTCTGCGTGTTGTGGCTTGGGCTGACCATCGGGGGCTGCTGGTGATTCTGCTCACGGCGGCGGTCTGGTTAGCCTGCCACCTTCACGATTGGTGGTATGGTGTTGTCGGGGGTGCTGCGGCGGCGGTGGACGAGTTTCTGGTGGCTCCGGTGAGAGACTGGCGGGCGCTCCCGGTGGCTGCTGCGGCTGCTCCTCTGGTGGGGACGAGCTGGGGGCTCGAGCTGTCCGCCGTCGTCGCCGCAGCTCGCGACACGGCTACGAGTGAGCCTGGCTCATCTTCAGGTGGCGCCACTGAGCACGAGAAGGAGTAGGATTTTCCCTGGGGTGCTCTTCTGTATCTGCACTGAGGTAGTGGGAGTGTCGTATGTCGGAGTAGAACTTGTATCCTCTGTTCCTGAAATTTCTCTTATGTACTGAACTCTGCTGATGTATCAAACTTGTCTTCACTGCTGATTTGGATCCACATTTGCATTCCTGTGATCTTCCCTGAGCTGTCACAGATTTGTTCTTGCAGCAGGGAGAATTGCAGAGGCACTATCACACAGATAGTAGAACTTGCTACTCGGGGAAAATATCATTTTAGAAAGTAATGCTTCATTTTATGGCCCTAAAAACTTGAAGCAACATGGGACAACCATTTCAATCATACCAGATAACAAGTACACAACAGCTACTAAACACTCGACACAACACAAACACACATACAAGCAAGCATAGCAATTACAAACATTCTCACAAACTCTCAGCTACATCTCATAAGCGCCACTCTGGCTAAACTAAACAGATCTCACTCCACTTGACGGTCCTTCACAAATGGGGGAGTGCGGCCAAGCCGGAGAGTGGTGTCCACGTCCCCTTCCTCCGCAAGGTCGGAGGACACAGGAACACCTTCGAGGATCGGAACCTGCTCGGGGATTCGTCGGGATGGGTCGGGATCTGGAAGTGGAGGTCTGCTACTTCGGGCTAGCCTGCGGGAGAGTGTAGGTGTGCTTTCCCCTAGGTATTGGTGTAGGCGGGCTCGGCTGAGGTTCCTCCTGTAGCCACGAGCTCCTCCATCAAGAGGTTTGTTGAGGTTCCTCATTGCGATGGCGTAAGCAACTTGGTTGATTAGTGCTGGGTCTGGCTCCTTCGAGACGTCGGCTTGGATCATCTCACCACGGGATCGTGGTCTGGCAGGAAGGTAGTAGAACTCTCGAGTTTCAGCTAGCAGGGGTTCGGAGGACCGAGACGAACGAGGCATTCCCAGGCTGCTACTGGATGGCTAGCCCCAGAGTGGGCATGCGGCCTCCTTGGATAAGTAGGGCTGATTTGTGCCCCGGGGACACGGGCTTGATCCTCACATCGGCCCGGAATTCATCTCCGGACGCCGGAGGTGAGCTCTGGAACACCACATACACTGGGCGAACGGAGCTACCAAGGATATGGTTGACGGCCCTCCAGAGAAGCAATCGAAAGCTCGAATGCTCCTCGGCAGTGGTTTCCAAGATGGCATTAAGGGTCGCCATCGGATTTTCTTGGGGTCACTAGATTTTTGGTGGGGATAAGGATGCGAGGTTCCTCTATGGGATTCTACTTTAAAGGAGTTGGGTTGCCAGAGAGCTGGCGAGGAAAGACTATTTATTTTGAAGCAAAAAATTTATTGATTGTGGAGAAATAATCTAATGGATGCGACAAGTCACTGAGTTATTCATTTAACCACAATCAACTTTTATTTTTTGTTATGCAACATCTAAATTGCGAGGGCGAGGACTCAAACTCGGATGGGCAGGAAAGGCGTCAACATCTCCTTGCCACTAGGTTGGCCTAAGTCTGCGACATTGCAGAGACGTCGCAGAATATAACCCGTTTCCGAAAGTTTTGATTCCTGAGACGGACGATAATACCAGCCGTCTGAGATGGTGTCAAGGCGGATGAATAAGTGGACCGTCTCAGATGACCAGAGCCTTCCTAGATGGTTGGTAATAATGACAAACTCTAGCTTTATTAGAGACGGCCGTGAAATCTCGGCCGGCTAAGTGGTTTCGTCCTAAACGGTTCAAATTCGTTTGAGTGAACGGCTCTAGGTCTTTGTCTTCTATGTGAGGTTTTGTACTAGTGACAGTAGCATACCTTCCGACTATTCTCACAGCTGCCAAAAGATCATCACCTTTCCTCTGCCCGTGATCCTGACATGTTTCGTTCTGTAAGATATGTTCCAATACTAAATGTTCATATCATCGGAGGATTGAAATATATCATCGGAGGTTTTATGTCTATCTCCTGCCTACCTCGCTTCTGAATGTCTTGCTAACAACACGGCGATACTCCTCATGCTCCATGTCTCAAAACTGCATATCATCAAAGTAAGATACATGTTACTAGTCAAGTGCATCATGTCTCAAAAGAAAAGACAACTTCATGTGCAGGATGAAACGACAGGTGTTTTGCTGATCATAATTAAATTTTGCTATGTACTGCTGCAATATTTACATTTTCCAGTTATGGTCGTCGCCGGAGAACGTTATGGTTTTCCATTATATGCACCACACAGCATGATAAAACTTGACATATAATTGCTTTACATTTTTAGTTACAATAATAGTTAGTCCCAGAAATATTGAAACATATTGTCATGTCCCAAAATTAAAATAAGTAGATCATCTTAGATGGGCAGATGGGCTACAAAATGATTATCTAGTTCAGCACATCTGTACTGCGTAGATAACATGCTAAGGCAAAATATGAACAACGGTCTTGCTACGAGCCTGAAGATGGTGTCCTGGTTTCGAGTTTCTCTGTGAAGTGGATACAAGCTTGTATAGTACAGCTAGCTAAGACTGACAATATGTATGTAGGGACTAAACTGGGACAACAATGTAT
Organism: Puccinellia tenuiflora; assembly: GCA_012064385.1. Classification (NCBI taxonomy): domain Eukaryota; kingdom Viridiplantae; phylum Streptophyta; class Magnoliopsida; order Poales; family Poaceae; genus Puccinellia; species Puccinellia tenuiflora. Next base: position 1,510,895 of record QRDG01000240.1, on the reverse strand, counting down.
ATGCCGAATTTGGTGCAGGGAACTAATTTGTGTGCTTTGACAAATGGCAACAGTTCATCATCGAATCAGTTGTTGCTGGAGACCGGATGATAAAGAGGAATGTGCAACAAGCAAGTCAGACACTAGCTGCAAGGTTGTGCGACGGGTTTCTCTTCTCTTTCCAACACCAGTTACCCTTCAGTTTCAGTCTTCACCAAACTAGCATAGTATCATTCAGTAACGTTAGTCTAGCATTACTAGTGTTCAAATTGCCTGGTTCCAACTTCTAGCTACATTAATTTGTGTAGCAAAATAGGTGGGCCATGCAAAATACCGTGATATGAAAATATGCTGATAGCAATAGGCAGTTTGAGCCTTACTGTCTTAAGGTATTGGTTATCATTCACATATTTCAGAATCAAGGTTCTTTTTACGGAATAGGTGGTACATGTAAGATAAAGCACTGCAAGATTATACAATCAAACCTCGAGGATTATACAAAAACGAAAAGCATATAACCTGATTGTATGGTGTAACTAGCAATTTCCTGTTCCTTGATGGTTCAACGTTGATTAGCGTGATAAGCATGCTCTTCCCTCTAGTTTGTACGGCTGCAAAAATGTGCTCAAGCCTAAAGCACAGAGTGCCCATCTTGACAATTACCTTTTGTATATGCTCGTGTTTCGCTAATTGTTATGTTCGATTTGAACTTAATCTGAGTTCAGATGTAGATTTCAGAATAAGTGCAACTGAATGTTCATCAGCTTAGAGGATGGAGGGGAACAATAATGCCTCACGCGGAGATTTCTGCCGGCGGTACGACAACACGAACGTGCTAGCTTGCCGGTCTGGGAGATGAGTCGAGTCGGAGAGAAACGAGGCCGTGTACGCGTCCGACACTACAGGAAACGCACGCCGACGGCCGGAAGCCGTTGGCGTATGCCTCGAAGCTGTCAGCGTATCCCCGTCGGCGTTTTTTGTCCATCGGCGTACAACATATGCCGTCGGCGTATCGACCAGCCGTCGGTGTACGTTATGTGGACCCCACAAAACGGCATACGTCCGTTTCCGTCTGCGTTTTATACGCCGACGGCAATAGTGCCGATTATATTTTTTTTTTGAATTTTTTAATTCTTTTATTTATATTCGAAATTTTTCAACCTAGTCACACACTTAATCCTTAATTGCACACTTAATTATATGTCAAATTACTTATCCTGGTCAAACTTCCCATTCGGTCACCCATCCAGATTGCTCCAGCCTAAACACTTAACTTTTCAGTTCCTTCCAGACTAGCTTCCAAATAAGAAATTAGAACTTACTTATAGTAGTACTCTATCAATCATATTAACCCCTCGGTTATGATGTTACACTTTTCGTTGTTTAAATTCAAAAAATTGTTTTAGTAAAGTAACAATGATTATGTAATAGTATATTTCGAATAAATAACAATAAAATGAATTTTACGTTATTATTTTCCTTTTTACATTTAATATGGAATAATTCATATCTTTAAATCCGTAAATCGAAATTTGACAAATTAAAATACCTAAATCGATTAGAAAAATGAGAGAATTCAAATATTTCATCCATATCATCTTTTGCATCACAAAAACCTTGATAGTTATAGTAAATTGGCAAAATACTCAAAAAATGAAATCAATTTTTAATTTTTAGTGTCAAAATAAAAAAAAATTGTTAGGGTTTACAGTCTCGGTTTCGGGCTAGGGTTAGACATAATTAATTCAAAAAAAATTAAAAAAATGGAAAACCTTCACATGGCATCCTCTTATGTGACCTACCACCTGGAAAAAATTATAAATATGAGTTATGAAGGTCTTTATTAAAAATCTTCACAGAAATAAGCTACGAGTACAAAGATGTATGGTTTTCACTGAAATGAGCTAAGGTATAACATTTAACATAGCAAAAAAATTCGGAATGAGGCAATATTTGACACACTGGTTTATCTTGGTTGTAGAATAATATTTACTAAGGGGTTTAAGGTTTTCGTTAAATAAAAAACCCATTTTTTATTTTTTAGTGTCAAAATAGGTTTTTTTGTGAAGCAACTACCAAAACGGCTCACCGAAAGAGAAAAATCCAAATAGATAGAAAATAGTAGACCATCTTATAATTGCATTTAACCTTGGGTTTGGATATAAAAACATACTTGGGTATTTCAAACATTTCAGATAAGTTCCTGCCGATTTCGCTGGAAGTGGGTCTGATTTGAACTACGAGTGCCGCATAGTTTGGTCATGATTTTTTGCAAAAGTCACTTTTAGATCAAAATTGTATACTTTCTTTAGAGATGTTTGACGGTTTTTGTGGATCGAAGTTACGGTTAGTTTTAGGTTTATCGTTAGAGTTTATGGTCTCGGTTTCGGGTTAGGGTTTGACATAAATAATTCAAAAAAATCAAAAAAAAATGGAAAACCTTCACATGTGTGGCACCCCCTCTGCACATATCGCCAGAGAGGTGGTCGCCCCGTGCGCCAGCCCAGATATCTGGACGCACGTTACGACAATGCAACATAGCGAAAATATCATTACTCAATCAGGCCCAAAGGCTACAAATGGTTTACATGGCCATCAAGGCATGAAGATTTATCATAGCCAAGTGTGGCACGGGACAGTTCAACTGGCAGCGGAAGACAAAGATATGGCAACGGCTTGGTGCGGCTCCAAACCACAGGCATCTGGCTGGGCTACTGATCCTAGCACGCTCCTGCTCGGTCTCCTTGCTATGGTAGGAGATGGGTCCTCTCAAGTCTGGCCACATGAAAAGCCAGTCTGAGTACAATGATGTACTCGCAAGAAAATAACCACAAGACATGAACGGTCAAGCAATCAGCAACAAGTAACTAGTGACAGAAAATAGTCTAAACATGGCAAGTGACTACTTACGACAGTCAAGTGGGTAGCAACATGGCATCATAATAACACATGGTATAAGCAGACAATGGGAGTACCACCAGTACAGAGTCCAAGCCAGGTGGGGTTGGATCGTGTACCGGGGGTCACACAAAGAGCTTACCTGTGACGAATGACGGGGTACCAGTTGGTAAGTAACACAACAAATCATATTATCACAGCTAGGCCCACTGGCCTCTAGCCTCACGAGGCTAATCTCATCTGTCACCACTGCTAGGCCCACTGGCCTTATCATATTCCCTTATCTCAAGTAACGTTCCCTGCATCATCTCATTGTTTACTTAGTGAAATCAGGTTGTTCATAAATTGTTTCAAACAGATCTTAAGTTTAACCTCCGGACACGACAAAGACACATAGTGTGACTGACACTGAACTGTTGTTCCATATCCCAGGAACGGGGCTAGCTGGCTAGGTTGATGCTCTCGAGAGTTTGCTTTACCACCTATCAGAATGCACTCCACTCAGCCGACACTTCAGGTTCATCACGCCCAAAGTCGTACTAAGCAAAACACACTCTCGCGACGGTCCACTTGCTAAGACACTCTCCTGCACCACCCTATACGCATGGTACAACGGGCAAGTAAATCCGGCACATCCCCCGGCGCTACCGGGTATGCCTAGCTCCGGACTCCTTATCGCAGTCGAACCCGTGCCTGTCAACCTCTCTCCTCGGACAGCACAACCGAACGACTGCGCCCAACGGATGGCACAAAAGGGGCTCAACAACCTACTAGGTCACGGTTTCCATGGGACAACGGTGGTATCGCGTTCAAGGGTTCAGATAGTGGCACTATNTTGTGATTTCCAAAGAAACCCCTAGCTACAAATTCATTTGGCGTTGCCACTTTGCCAGATTGACCAACTCCCCTATATAACCAAAATCCAGAATATCAGATCAAGATCATTTGAGGAAGTGCACTTGGCATGCCCATGCCATTTGGCCATTTTTGGACACCAATTTATTTGACCAACTTCCCTATGGCCATCTGAGCTACAAATCCACAAACAAACTCTAAATACCTATCCTAGCCTGCTGTGAATTTTGGGGATTTTTCTGAGTTGTGCAAGGCCCCTGTCATTTCATCGAACACCTGGCGCCCCCTCAGTTTTCAGAAATCTTGTTTTGCAAAGTGTGGAGTTTTTGAGTGTGGCAAGTTTGGTTGTCTTCGTCTTGTCCTTGTGAGCCCAGTGGTGCAAACCTTTTTCAGTTTCGGGCACCGAGTCATCGGGAACGCGACGATGCCGCTCGCGTCGTGCTCCGGACGTCCAGGACGCGCGCTTTGGCAAGACCTAATTCCGCTTACTACCATGGTCGGTGCCTAATACCTTGCAGCAGTACCACCTCATGCTCCACTGTGCCTCCAGCACGGCAGCCTCCTCCTCTCCCCTCCTTATCTCCTCCCTGTGGCCAGACGTAAGCAATGACCTCGGTGGCCATTAAGGGCAGCACCGGCCACCACCCACCTCTCCTCCCCTCCAGTCTATAAAAGTAGCCACTTATCCCTCCCCTGACGCACCACACCCTCTTTCTCCCCCCCCCCCCTTGAGCCTCCCCACGTTTCTCTCAGCGAAAGGAAACCGAGCCGAGCTCGGCCATGGTCGTCGTGACCGTGTCGAGGACAAACCCGAGCCCTTCAGGCGACCCCCGCCCCCGTTTCACCTCCCCGAGCTGCGGTACGCCACCGCCGTTCCAGCCCCGCCAACGCCGAGGTCACCGGCCCACCTCATCGCCGCCCCCAAGCTCCACCCGAGCCCCCACCGTGGTCACACGGCCAAGCTCGCGGGCGACGCGCCGGAGTCGTCCCCGCCGTCGAAGTCGCCGCCCCTGTTCGCGGTGGGCCACGCCGTGCCCGTCCCCGCCGCCGGCTGGTCCCTAGGCGCGCTCCTCGGCCACCCCCGGCCGGTCCCTGCTCGTTCCTGATCGGAACAGAGGAAGGAGACGACCTCCTGTAATGATCCCCTCTGTTTCTTCTTTTTTTTCCAGCGAACCGTTTTCCAGCCCAGCAGGCCAGCAGCAGCTCGCGGCCCAGCCGCGGCCTAGCCAGGCGCAGCAGCACGCAGGCACGCACGCGGCCCAGCAGCGGCCCGTGCTGTTTTTTTTTCTTTCGCGGATCTGTTTTTCTTTTTCCCTGCTGGCAGATTTTCAAACGGCAATATCTTTTGAACCGTAAGTCCGTTTTCGGTGATTCAAATTTCTAAATCCTTGTCTCGACGAGGCCTTTCCGGTGGTACTGATTTCATCTCATTCCAAAATAGCTCTATGGCGTGCCCTTTTGTTCGTGCATTCCGGAGTCCGTGGAACGGGGCTATCGCTGCCCTACGTCGCAGAACCAACCCGACCTCTCCAAGCCCGGTGGATCCCCGTCTTCAAAGGCAAGCTAACCCCTTGCTATGAGCAGTCCCGCAAAGTTGTTTGTTATTCACTTATTGTCATGCCAAGTGTTTATATTTGTCTGCATTTGGTATTTATATTACGTCGGTCTGTTATTGCTGCCTTGTTTTGTACTTCATCCATGTATGCATTAGATTGATGTATGAATTATCTGTGCGCCTCGTACTTGCGGGGCTTTGACAACTAAATAACAAAAACATGCGTTGATTGTTTGCTTCTTCTTCTTCGCCGAGGTGAGGAGCGGATGAATGCCGTCTTATGATCCTCGGAGTTGGGGGCATTTGCCAAAAGAGTTATTTGCTTCTTGTCCCTCCGTCAAATATGGTTGGCGTAGACCACCCGGACTGCGACGCTTGGGAGCTGACTTTCCATTTGGTTCTTTTTGCCAAGATTGCTGACACCACGTCGAGATAACCCTCGAGTGGAATGGATGCTTTCTTTCTTTTGAATGCTTTTCGGTTCATTGCTTGGAGGCTACATGCCTCACCAACTTTNGCTGACTTTCCATTTGGTTCTTTTTGCCGATATTGCTGACACCACGTCGAGGGAACCCTCGAGTGGAATGGATGCTCTCTCATTCTTATGATTGCCTTTCGGTTTAGTTTTGGAGACTATATGCCCAACTCCCCACTTCCTGGTCAACGGTCGGACGAATACGCCGCCAAAGACTTGCGCGTGGAGGAACGGATGCGTAACAGACTCCGCCTGTGCTATATTATTATACCCACCCCCGTGTGACACCGGCCGGGTCTCCCGCCACCGTCACCCGGGTATTCTTGTTATTCTGTGACACTAACCCCCGTGTGACACCGGCCGGGTCTCCCGCCACCGTCACCCGGGTATTCTTGTTATTCTGTGACACTAACCCCCGTGTGACACCGGCCGGGTTGCCCGCCACAGTCACCCGGGTATTGTTATTGTGATGTGGTTATTTATTCATGCAAGTGTTAGGCATGTTCTAGGCTATGTTTGTTGTGCTTGTTTGTGTTGCTAATGTCTTGTTGGTTGTGGTTATAGTGTTGGACTAATCTTTGTTGCTTGAACATGTTAATGCTGAAACTTGATTAAAGGAAACACCCCTCCAAACAACGATGAGGTCTATTCATAGTGCCACTAATCTGAACCCTTGAACGCGATACCACCGTTGTCCCATGGAAACCGTGACCTAGTAGGTTGTTGAGCCCCTTTTGTGCCATCCGTTGGGCGCAGTCGTTCGGTTGTGCTGTCCGAGGGGAGAGGTCGACAGGCACGGGTTCGACTGCGATAAGGAGTCCGGAGCTAGGCATACCCGGTAGCGCCGGGGGATGTGCCGGATTTACTTGCCCGTTGTACCATGCGTATAGGGTGGTGCAGGAGAGTGTCTTAGCAAGTGGACCGTCGCGAGAGTGTATTTTGCTTGGTACGGCTTTGGGCGTGATGAACCTGAAGTGTCGGCTGAGTGGAGTGCATTCTGATAGGTGGTAAAGCAAACTCTCGAGAGCATCAACCTAGCCAGCTAGCCCCGTTCCTGGGATATGGAACAACAGTTCAGTGTCAGTCACACTGTGTGTCTTTGTCGTGTCCGGAGGTTAAACTTAAGATCTGTTTGAAAGAATTGATTAACGACCTGACCTCATTTAATAAACAATAAGATGATGCAGGGAACGTTACTCGAGATAAGGAATTGTGATAAGGCCAGTGGGCCTAGCAGTGGTGTCAGATGAGATTAGCCTCGTGAGGCTAGAGGCCAGTGAGCCTAGTTATGGCAATATGATTTATGGTGTTACTTGGTATCAACTGGTACCCCGTTATTCGTCACAGGTAAGCTCTTTGTGTGACCCCCGGTACACGATCTAACCCCCACCTGGCTTGGACTCTGTACTGGTGGTACTCCCTTTGTTTGCTTATACCATGTTTTAGTATGATGCCATGTTGCTACCCACTTGGACTGCCGTAAGTAGTCACTTGCCATGTTTAGATTATTTTCTGTCGCTAGTTACTTGTTGCCTGATTGTTTGACCGTTCATGTCTTGTGGTTATTTTCTTGCGAGTACATCATTGTACTCAGACTGGCTTTTCATGTGGCCAGACTTTGAGAGGATTCATCTACTACCATAGCAAGGAGATCGAGCAGGAGCGTGCTAGGATCAGTAGCCCAGCCAGATGCCTGTGGAATGGAGCCGCACCAAGCCGTTGCCGTATCTTTGTCTTCCGCTGCCAGTTAAACTCTGTCCCGTGCCATACTTGGCCATGATAATTGTTCATGCCTTGATGGCCATGTAAAACCCTTTGTAGCTCTTTGGGCCTGATTGTGTAATGATATTTCCGCTATGTTGCATTGTCGTAACGTGCGTCCGGATATCCTGGGCTGGCGCACGGGGCGACCGCCTTTCTGACGACATGTGTCAGAGGGGTGTCACAGAGCGTGGTATCAGAGCACCAGGCTGGCTGTAGACTACCCTAGCACGGAAAACCCCGCCCTACTTTTGCCCGACCGTGAGCCCGATGGATTAACCCATCTCCGCCTAACCGGCATGGCTGGTGTCGGTCAACAGTATGGTGCAGTAGGACCTGTCCCAATCTTCCCCAACAAGACGAGCCGGTTTCTTCCATGAGAAGAAGCCGACCTTACCCAGTGAACCCGAGACCCAGTCCTAGTTGCTTTATAACCCACCCTCGCCAGCTCTCTGGCAACCCAACTCCTTTAAAGTAGAATCCCATAGAGGAACCTCGCATCCTTATCCCCTCCAAGAAAAATCTAGAACCCCAGAACCTCCGATGGCGACCCTTAATGCCATCTTGGAACCACTGCCGAGAGAATTCGAGCTTTCGATTGCTTCTCTGGAGGGCCGTCAGCCATATCCTTGGTAGCTCCGTTCGCCCAGTGTATGTGGTGTTCCAGAGCTCACTCTCGTCGGCCGGAGATGAATTCCGGGGCCGATGTGAGGATCAGCCCGTGTCCTCGGGGCACGAATCAGCCCTACTTAATCCAAGGAGGCCGCATGCCCACTCTGGGGCTAGCCATCCAGGTAGCAGCCTGGGAATGCCTCGTTCGTCTTCGGTCCTCCGAACCCCTGCTAGCTGAAACTCGGGAGTTCTACTACCTTCCGGCCAGACCACGACCCCGTGGGAGATGATCCAAGCCGACGTCTCGAAGGAGCCTGACCCAGCACTAATCAACCAAGTTGCTTACGCCATCGCAATGACGAACCTCAACAACCTCTTGATGGAGGAGCTCGGACTACAAGGAGGAACCTCAGCCGTGCCCGCCTACACCAATACCTAGGGGAAAGCACACCTACACTCTCCCGCAGGCTAGCCCGAAGTAGCAGACCTCCACTTCCAGATCCCGGCCCATCCCGACGAATCCCCGAGCAGGTTCCGATCCTCGAAGGTGTTCCTGTGTCCTCGACCTTGCGGAGAAGGGGACGTGGACACCACTCTCCGGCTTGGCCGCACTCCACCATCTGTGAAGGACCGTCAAGTGGAGTGAGATCTGTTTAGTTTAGCTGGAGTGGCGCTTATGAGGTGTAGCTGAGAGTTTGTGAGAATGTTTGTAATTCCTATGCTGCTTGTACATGTGTTTGTGTTGGTCGAGTGTTTAATAGCCGTTGCGTGCTTGTTATCTGGTATGATTGAAATGATTGTTCCATGTTGTTTCAAGTTTTTAGGGCCATAAAAGTGAAGCATTACTTCTAAAATGATATTTTCCCCGAGTAGCAAGTTCTACCATCTGTGTGATAGTGCCTCTGCAATTCTCTCTGCTGCAAGAACAAATCTGTGACAGCTCAGGGAAGATCACAGGAATGCAAATAGGATCCAAATCAGCAGTGAAGACAAGTTTGATACATCAGCAGAGTTCAGTACATAAGAGAAATTTCAGGAACAGAGGATACAAGTTCTACTCCGACATACGACACCCCACTACCTCAGTACAGATACAGGAAGCACCCCAGGGAAAATCCTACTCCCTCTCGCGCTCAGTGGCATCACCTGAAGATGAGCCTGATTCACCGCGAGCCGCACGACACGACGACGGATGGCATGAGCCGACAGCTGCCCTCAGCCGAAGGAACACACTGCATCCGCCACCTGCGGCAGCACCACCTGCTCGCCGCCCGCAGCCGGCCCCCCAGCTCGCCCACTGCCGGCACCGCAGCAGCATCACCGCCAGTGCGCCCACCACCAGTCGTACAGAGCCACAACAAGAGAACCACCGCCGCATACAACAGTGCCACCACCACCGAAGCCATGACCCAGATCACGATCACGAACAGCTGCTTGAAGAATCCCGCTCCCTCTCGGTGCGCGTAATATTCGTCGAAGATGGCTGAAAGGAAACCCATGGTGGTAATGGAAGAGGAAGGAATTTCAGAGACCTCGTTTATAGCCGCAAGCTCGGATGCCGCACACTGCTCAGCCTCACGCGGGAAAGGAAGAGAATCGCGCGCCATGCTCGGCCAATTGGCGCGAAACCACCGAGGTGCCCAAAGCCGTGGCCAAGGGTGGGCACGCGGCTGCAGGCCGCCCCTGCCCCTGGGAGCTCGCCTCCGTGCCCCCTTTCGGCTCTGTGACTTATTCTTCGTAATATTGACTTTCTTAATTTCCTGAAATTTTCTGAGCTTCCGACGTCTGGTATCTTAACAGGTACTTTTCCAGCTGATTTCTGGTTCCGGCAGATGCATCCCCAATAATTGCCAATCATGCAAAATAAGATAAAATAACATAAGTATTGCATCATAATATAAAATATATCAATGAATAAAGATGAATTATGATGTAAAATAGTGATGCAAAATGGACGTATCAACGGTACCATCACTTGGATGGCTGCTTGTGTTACGAAAGTTGCTGCTGATCCGTCTGCTGAACCTCGACATTTTCATGCTGCTCTTGGGATTCCCCACTGGCGTGAGGCCATGGAACAGGAGTTTGATGCTTTGGTCGCTAATAATACTTGGCATCTTGTTGCTCCAAGGCCAGGTGTTAATATTATTGACTCTAAATGGGTTTATAAAGTCAAGCGTCATGCCAATGGTAATATTGAAAGGTATAAAGCACGTCTCGTCGCTAAGGGGTTCAAGCAGCGTTATGGCCTCGACTATGAGGATACCTTCAGCCCTGTTGTCAAGCCTACAACCATTCGTCTGCTTCTTTCTATTGCAGTTACCCGCGGTTGGTCTCTGCGTCAGCTAGATATTCAGAATGCGTTTCTTAATG
>QRDG01000240.1:1409331-1499696 GCA_012064385.1 Puccinellia tenuiflora | reverse complement strand
CTAATCCCCGTTACTGCCATGGTCGGTGCCTAATCCGGCTGCTGCAGTGCGCCTCATGCTCCACTGTGCATCCAGCTCAGAAGCCTCACCCCCTCCTCCTCCTTATCTCCTCCCTGTGGAGGGGAAACGTCAGCCGTGACCTCGGCTGGCCATCAATGGCCGCACCGGCCACCACCAAACTCTCCCTCCCTTGCCTATAAGAGGCCACCTCCGAGCGCCCTCATGCCCGAGCACCTCACTCTCCCCCCCTGGAACCCCCTCTGTCCTTTTAGCTGCGGGATGGCGGAGCCCTACTCCGTTTCGGCCGTGGAGGTCGTCGTCGGTCCACGGATCACGGCGAACTCCCTGCAGAGCCATCCTTCGATTAAGACCATGGAGGAGTTCCCCTCGATCCCCACTACCCCCTAGACAGATTGGTTCGCGATTAGGTGGCCTGTAGCCTCGGTTCCGTCCGGGAACCACCGGCGGCGACCCGCAGGCGCCCGGCCACGGCGGCGCACCCGGGGCTCCCCTCGCCCTTAGCCTGCACCACCGGAGGCGGCGCGGCGGGGCGGCACTTCCCGCGCCCTTAGTAGCTGGCGGCGGGCGCCAGGGCGGCGGCGGTGATGGTGGCGACCGGCGGCCGGGTCAACTCGTGCCGCGTCGGGCTCGGTCCCGCGACGGCCTGGCTCGGTCCACGCCTTGGAGTAGGCGACCAGCGGCGGCGGCGGAACGCCCTCCCCAGCAGCGTAGACGGCGGCGGTTCCGGACAGCGGCGGTAGCGCGGCCAGCTCCGGCGGCCGGCCGAACCCAGGCGCGCCCGCATCGGGACTGTCCCGCGCGTGGTCGACGCTGGGGTGAAGGCCGCCAGCCTGGCGGCCAGCATGGCGCCGCGTCACGCCGACAGGTGGTCCCGGCCCCACCCGGCAGGTTAAGTGGAGGCTCCCTCCGCGCGTCCCCGCTTTTCCTTGCCGAAGACGCATTTCCGAGAAGTGCACAACCGGCCCGACCCGATCTAAAAACAGCCCGTCTGTTTTTTTTCTCTCGAAGTGAGCAGCAAATAACTATTCTTCGCCGGGTCATATCTTTTGATCCGTAGATCCGTTTGAGGTGATTCAAGTTTGTAAATTCCTAGTTTTAAGAGATCTATCCAGTAGTATAGGTTTTGTATTTTTGTGAGATGCTTAGATGCTCAGCACCCGCATATGCATGTATAGGTATTCCGCGGTACCGGCGAATCGAAACCCTATCCCGCGACGTGCCCGTGACCTCCAAGCCAAATGGCGTCGATCGTCGAAGGCAAGCTAACCCCTTGCTATGAGCCGTCCCGCAATATCGTTTACTATTGTTTATTGTCTTGCCTAGTATTATATGCTTGTCTGTTTGTTGTTCTTGTTTAATATGAGACTGATGATATTACTCCTGCCATGTTTTATTCATCATCCATGTATGCATTAGATTGATGTATGAATTATCTGTGCGCCTCGCACTTGCGTGGCTTTGACAACTAAATAACAAACACATGCGTTGATTGTTTGCTTCTTCTTCTTCGCCGAGGTGAGGAACGGACGAATGTCGTCTTATGATCCTCGGAGTTGGGGGCATTTGCCAAAAGAGTTATTCGCTTCTTGTCCCTCCGTAAAAAATGGTTGGCATAGACCACCCGGACTGCGACGCTTGGGAGCTGACTTTCCATTTGGTTCTTTTTGCCAAGATTGCTGACACCACGTCGAGATAACCCTCGAGTGGAATGGATGCTTTCTTTCTTATGAATGCTTTTCGGTTCATTGTTTGGAGGCTACATGCCTCGCCAACTTTTAATTGATCTGTGATGACACCGGCTGGAGGAACCGCCACAGTCATCTGCTTGAAACACTATGTTATAATCTGTAGTCGATCTGTGATGACGCTTGTTGGCGGACTCGCCACGATAGTCACCCGGTCGACGCTAACCAACTAGTTGATCTGTGATGACGCTTGTTGGCGGACTCGCCACGATAGTCACCCGGTCGACGCAAACCAACTAAACTATACTTTGTAGTTGATCTTTATTTTGTTGCTAAGGCCTTGTTGTTTGATGATGTGATATTGCTATCATAATTATTATGCTGGACTAATCCTCTGTTTTGTGACTTGCTATGATGAAACTTGATTAAGTGCAACACCCCTCCAAACAGCGATAAGGTCTATTCATAGTGCCACTAATCTGAACCCTTGAACGCGATACCACCGTTGTCCCATGGAAACCGTGACCTAGTAGGTTGTTGAGTCCCTTTTGTGCCATCCGTTGGGCGCAGTCGTTCGGTTGTGCTGTCCGAGGTTAGGGGTCGACAGGCACGGGTTCGACTGCGATAAGGAGCCCGGAGCTAGGCATACCCGGTAGCGCCGGGGGATGTGCCGGACTTACTTGCCCGTTGTACCATGCGTATAGGGTGGGGCAGGAGGGTGTCTTAGCAAGTGGACCGTCACGAGAATGTAATTTGCTTAGTACGGCTTTGGGCGTGATGAACCTGAGGTGTCGGCTGAGTGGAGTGCATTCTGATAGGTGGTAAAGCAAACTCTCGAGAGCATCAACCTAGCCAGCTAGCCCCGTTCCTGGGATATGGAACAACAGTTCAGTGTCAGTCACACTATGTGTCTTTGTCGTGTCCGGAGGTTAAACTTAAGATCTGTTTGAAACAATTTATGAACGACCTGACCACACTTAATAAACAATAAGATGATGCAGGGAACATTACTTGAGATAAGGGAATATGATAAGGCCAGTGGGCCTAGCAGTGGTGACATATGAGATTAGCCTCGTGAGGCTAGAGGCCAGTGGGCCTAGCTGTGATAACATGATTTGTTGTGTTACTTGGTACCAACTGGTACCCCGTTATTCGTCACAGGTAAGCTCTTTGTATGACCCCCGGTACACGATCCAACCCCACCTGGCTTGGACTCTGTACTGGTGGTACTCCCATTGTTTGCTTATACCATGTTTTATTATGATGCCATGTTGCTACCCACTTGGACTGCCGTAAGTAGTCACTTGCCATGTTTAGATTATTTTATGTCGCTAGTTACTTGTCGCCTGATTGCTTGACTGTTCATGCCTCGTGGTTATTTTTCTTGCGAGTACATCATTGTACTCAGACTGGCTTTTCATATGGCCAGACTTTGAGGGGATCCATCTACTACCATAGCAATGAGATCGAGCAGGAGCGTGCTAGGATCAGTAGCCCAACCAGATGCCTGTGGAATGGAGCTGCACCAAGACGTTGCCGTATCTTTGTCTTCCGCTGCCAGTTAAAACTCTGTCCCGCGCCACACTTGGCTATGATAAATCTTCATGCCTTGATGGCCCTGTAAACCATTTGTAGCCCTTTGGGCCTGATTGTGTAATGATATTTTCGCTATGTTGCATTGTCGTAACGTGCGTCCAGATATCCTGGGCTGGCGCACGGGGCGACCACCTCTCTGGCGATATGTGTCAGAGGGGGGTGCCACAGAGCAAGATGTGAGATCCTGGCTCAGGGCTCAATACGATACTTATATCAACAAGTTGCAACTTCTTTTCCGGAAGCTCATTCGAAAAGAACTCTGAGGTTAAGCGTGCTTGGCCCGGAGCAATTTGAGGATGGGTGACCGACCGGGAATTCCTTCCCGGGTGCGCACGAGTGAGGACAAAGTGCGCAGAAAAGACTAGTGTTGGTCTGTGGGGCTAGTCTAGAGATCCTAGAGAGCTGCCAGGCGTAACAGGCGCCGGTCCGGGAGTGTCCGGGGTGTTACAATTGGTATCAGAGCCGACCCTTGCGGTAACTCGAGCATGTGCGGGTCAGAGGCGCGGACATGTGGAGCATGTGCCGGCACTGGACACACAGACGGGTGCCAAAGGGGGAAGTTCCTGGACTGGGGTTGACCGACGAGGGCGTCGGTCTTCTAAGGGGGGGGAAGGATGTGAGATCCTGGCTCAGGGCTCAATAGGATACTTATATCAACAAGTTGCAACTTCTTTTCCGGAAGCTAATTCGAAAAGAACTCCGAGGTTAAGCGTACTTGGCCCGGAGCAATTTGAGGATGGGTGACCGACCGGGAATTCCTTCCCGGGTGCGCACGAGTGAGGACAAAGTGCACAGAAAAGACTAGTGTTGGTCTGTGGGGCTAGTCTAGAGATCCTAGAGAGCTGCCAGGCGTAACAGGCGCCGGTCCGGGAGTGTCCGGGGTGTTACATACTCGCTATCGTGCCTAAGACGACATCCAGTGACCATGAAGCCGGATCCAGCCAATCCGAGATAGCCAAACCCCAGGATCCAAAATACACTCAGCCAAAGTGGTGTCCGCCGGGTATAACGAAGACACAGAAGCGGAACTGCAAAGGGCAAGAAACCGGGAAAAGGTAGAGAAGGAGGCCGAGCAAGCCAGAGACGCTGAATTCAACGATGAAAGGCCAATGGTGCCAACTCAAGTATGGGTACCAAAGCCGAATCCTCCGCCAGTTCCATTGCTAACTGCACCAAGTCTTGCTGTGAACAACGAAACAGGGCCGGTTGCAGTACCGGCCATTACTTACTCATCATGGGCGGATGAAGTGGAAGCAGCAGACTCAGAAGCAAAGGATAAGCCGACATCAGACGAGTCGGATACCGAGTTAGCCAATGAAGACTCGGCAGATGATTCGATGGGCGAAGAGCCAGCAGGAGACTCGGAGTTGGTGATGGATGACCCGGAAAATCAACCAGATGAAGAGCTACTAGACTACGGGAGCACGCCAACTCGGGTAGGTATGGACATTAACATGGTATATTATTTGCCTGCTGAATTTCGTGTTGTAGAAGAAGAAGCCGAGGTAGCGCAGATCAACTTCGAACCCAAGAATGATGTCTTCGAGAAACCCAAGGAACCAATTAAGCACCTGAAACCTTTGTACGTCAGAGGACATATCAACGGGAAGACGGTTACCCGAATGATGGTTGATGGAGGTGTTGTGGTAAATCTAATGCCGTATTCTATCTTCAAGAAATTACAATTGGATGATGATGATCTCATGAAGACGAACATGGTATTGAACGGATTCGAAGGAGGAGAAGGAGTAGAAGCCAAAGGAGTTATTAGTCTGGAGCTCACAGTGGGAAGCAAGACTTTGGCTACTGCGTTCTTCGTTGCCGAGGTGCAAGGGAACTACAACGTGTTACTCGGACGAGATTGGCTCCACGCGAATCAGTGTGTGCCATCTACCATGCACCAGCAACTCGTACAATGGATCGACGATGAGATTGAAGTTGGTCATGTTGATAACTCGGCATTATTGCCTTAGCCGAGTCCATTGTTGATTGGCAACACTCCAATGTCACATGTCTTTCGGGACGAGATCTATCCGAGTTCGATTTCCTGAGTGCTACCAGGGATGGATTTGTGCCAGTATCCTTAAAGCCGGTTGGAAGGAATCGGCTACAGCTCAAGTAAATGGATCCCAGCAACAACGAGTGGCTGCAGAAACGTCTGGACAAGTATCGGGCAGAAAGGAACGATATGTGTGAAGCAATTGAAGAGCCAGACGACATGGACAAGTTGGGACAAGGTTTTACGTCGGCCGACCCGCTCGAAGAGGTGGATATCGGAAATGGCCCTGTTCCTAGGCCGACATTTGTAAACCGGAATTTAGAAGCCGATTATAAATCTGAGTTAATCGCGCTAGTCAAAGAGTATGTGGACTGCTTTGCTTGGGAGTACCACGAAATGCCCGGGTTAAGCCGAGAGCTCGTCGAGCATCGGTTACCGATAAAGGCCAGTTTCAGACCATATAAACAACCGGCTCGCAAATTCAACCCGGCGATATATGACCGGATCAAGGTGGAGATTGGCCGGCTTCTAAAAGAAAATTTTATTCAGCCTTGCAAGTATGCTGACTGATTTCCAACATTGTGCCGGTCGAGAAGAAAGGATCCGGAAAGATCAGGGCCTGCATAGATTTCCAAGACTTAAACCGAGCTACGCACAAAGACGAATATCCCATGCCAATAGCCGACATGCTTATCAATGACGCCTCGGGACACCGATTCATCAGCTTTCTGGACGGGAACGCGGGATACAATCGAATATTCATGGCCAAAGAAGACTCGGCTAAGACAGTGTTTCGCTGCCCCGGGTTCGTTGGCTTATTCGAGTGGACAGTAATGACTTTTGGATTGAAGAATGCCGGAGCCACATATCAGAGAGCGATGAACTTGATATTTCACGATCTTCTTGGAGTCATACTAGAAGTCTACATTGATGACGTGGTTGTTAAATCGGACGGCGAGTCAAATCATTTGGCCCATTTACGACTCGCGTTAGAAAGGATGAGGAGGTACGGACTCAAGATGAATCCATTAAAATGTGCTTTTGGGGTGTCGGCTGGAAAGTTTCTCGATTTTATCATACATGAATCCGGCATATAGATTGACCCGGCAAAGATTGAAGCCATCCGGAAAGTGCAGGCGCCGAGTTGTAAAAAAGACATGCAGAAATTCCTAGGCAAGGTAAATTATTTGAGAAGATTTATTACTAAATTATCTGGAAAAGTTGATGCATTCACACAGTTCCTTTGGCTCAAGAATGATGATGAGTTCACCTGGGGGGCAAAACAGCAAGAGGCATTTGACCTAATAAAGGCTTGCTTGTCTAAACCTCCGGTTTTGAGGAAACCGAGTCATGGTCTACCGTTCCGACTCTACATCACTGTCAAGGAAAAGGTGATTGGAGCAGCTCTGACTCAAGAGGTTGAAGGACAGGAGTACGTCATCACAAACTTAAGTCGGGGGCTGCTGGATGCCGAGTCAAGGTACAGCTTTGTGGAGAGGTTGTGCTTGTCTCTTTATTTTGCCTGCACCAAATTGCGCCATTATCTTTTATCCATTGAGTGCAAAGTTTTTAGTCAAACCGATGTCATTAAACACATGATACATAGGCCGATTCTTAGTGGACGAATCGGCAAGTGGGCATATGGATTGATCGAGTATGATTTGTCTTATGAACCTCTCAAATTTGTAAAAGGCCAGGTCGTAGACGATTTCATTGTTGAACATCGGATTGATCTAGAGCAAGAAGCCGACATACATGTTGTGTCGGCTGTACCATGGAAACTTTATTTTGACGGCTCAGTTTGCAGTAGCGGACAGGGGTTCGGCATTGTGTATATCTCACCCCACGGTACTATCTTTGAAGCCTCTTGTCTTCTTGATTATTTTTGCACTAACAATGAAGCCAAATACGAAGCTCTTCTATTCGGATTGCAAATTTTGAAGGATGCAGGGGTAACTCATGTCGAGGCATACGGCGATTCACTGCTTATCGTCCAACAAGTGGCAAGATCTTCCAATGCAATAGTGGATCACTCAACACATATCTCGACACGTGCCTGGATATCATATCGACTCTGGATTACTTTTCTATATCTCATGTTTCCAGGCAGGACAATTGGCTCGCTAACGAGTTGGCACAACAGGCATCAGGCTATCATGTCAGTAGAGGAATATTCTTCACAGCAGAGAAGCCAATGTTAGTTGTTGTCAATGACTCGGAAGCTGGAGGAAGAACCGGGTCATCTAACCCGGACGATGGAGGGAAAGCCGATTTATCTTGTTCGGTTCCAGAAGAATCTAGTGGAACCCGGTTAGCTGATTGGAGAATACCCATTGTTGATTATCTGAAGAATCTGAGTCAGAGAGCAGAAAGGGCTATTTGGCGGCTTGCTTTCAAATATACTTTGATAGATGATGAGTTATATCGCCGAACAGCTGATGGTCTTCTTCTTAAATGCTTGGATGAAGATCAATCTCGGGTTGCCATGGGAGAGGTTCATGATAGTTTATGCGGGACACATCAGTCAGCTCACAAGATGAAGTGGATGCTCAGACGAGCCGGATTCTATTGGCCGACGATGATCGATGACTGCTTCCGATACTACAAGGGATGCGAAGCGTGCCAGAGATTCGGAGATATTCAGTTAGTGCCGGCTGATGACGGGATTGATGAGAGTGTTCTTCTCCCTCAACAATGCCAACAAGTACTCTTGATACCCTGAAAGGAAGATAATATATTATGGATAGGTTGAGCCTCCAAGTGCAGAGTATGTAGAAGTGGTAGTTTTTCCCCAAGAAGGTGACTCGAGGGTTTAATATCGAACTCTCGAGGAATCAGTAGTGTGGGTTTTATCTTCTTGTCCTTCTCTAGATTTCCTGCAAACAAAATAGATTGCTTTGTGCCCTCAACCTCACCAAGTGGTTGTCAAGCACAAGGTGTGAGAATGATATTAAGATGATAATGAATGCAAAACAGTAAATAAATATGCAATGGTGGTAAATATGTATGCAAGGATGATAGTAATGATGATGGATGGTATTTTTGGGGTTTTTATATGTGAATGCAAGAAGTAAAAGTGTTTTTGTATTTTCTGATTTTAAAATGGCTGAATGTAAAAGATGCTTAAAAGTGGTTGGAAAGTTGTTTCTTATGATTAAAAATGGACCGGGGTTCATGGTTTCACACATGCACTCTCTCTTTAATATAATGTGGCAAATGAGTAGACATAGATTTAACATATGAGATTGCAAACAAGGTTAATGACATGTTACTAATTATATGGGCATCACGTCCTAGCATAGAGACCTTTTGACTATTAGTCTCACTTATACTCCACCAAGATGTGAACTAAATCATGCACCTTAGTAATTAAGATAACATCAGAGTATAGCTTTAAGATTAATGACATGAAGTGAAAATAAACACATGATGGATCTAGTCTTAGGTAGAGGCATGTCACTCCTCCTACCCTACAACATGGTATTTTGGTTTATCCCTAGTGAGGTAACAAAGTAAGGTAAACACCTAATGGATCATGATATTAAGTTGTCAGCTTATCACTTCACCACCCCCGTTACTCCAACTAATGCACACGTTCCCCCACACACGCTCTCATAAACATGCTTGATCATAACAAGGATACAAGAATGGGGTACATAATATGCATCTACTTTCATAACTGAAATATAACATTGCAATCTCAACATATATTAAATCATAGAAAGATCCACCACAATGGTAGTACAACGGTGACCGTAATCATGTTCAGCAGCTCATACGATGCTAATTAATGAAGCTCAAGAGAGAGAGAGATACATATGCTACTGCCACAAACCCATAGTCCAGAGGTGGACTACTCCCTCTTCATCATGGAGACGGTGGATATGTCGATAGAGAAGAAGGATACCTCTCCGGCAGGGCTCCACCAGAGTTTCCCCCCTCCAATCTGCAGCCTCCTGGTCTCTATTTCTTGTTTCTCTTGTGTGGCGGCTCTCCCTTCGGAGAACGTCGGGGGGCTCTTTATATAGGCATTTTTAGGTCACGAGGAAGCTTCTAGGCGAAGGATCGACGCAAACGGGGCCACGAGGGCCAATTGGGATAGGCCACACGGCTACAGTACCTGGCCGCGTGGGACCCCCCCTTTTGGTCTTCCGGCCTCCGTTCGTTGACTTCTTTCGCTCCTAAATCTTCTCCTTCCAAAATAATGACCCCCGTAAATTTATAGCTCATTATGACGTCGTTAAGGTCCTGAAACAAATAAGGAAAGAAATAGGGGTTTTCTGCCTGCGCAGGATTAATTCCATAAAAAGGGGAAATCATTATTAATTACCAAAAATCATTAAATAACAGTAATATACCCCTTATATGATGCAAATTTGATTGGAATATGACTATTATAGTGCAAAGTTCATGTATGCATTTTAGATGCATCACCGGCTTCACTTCTTAACCCGGTAATAAAGCCGTGGCCTTTTCGAGGATGGGCATTAGATTTCATTGGCATGATTAACCTGGCTTCATCCAAAGGGCATCGGTTCGTGTTAGTTGCTACTGATTATTTCACCAAATGGTCCGAAGCAGTACCCCTCCGGAATATGACCCACAAAGAGGTAATTCAATTTATTACGGAACATATTATTCATAGATTCGGTATTCCGCAGACTCTCACTACAGATCAAGGTACTTCCTTCATGGCCAAGGAGGTAAAACAGTTTGCCGAATCACTCGAGATCAAGATGCTCAGTTCATCTCTGTATTGCGCTCAATCCAATGGACAAGCCGAGTCAATCAACAAAATTCTGATAAAATTGATTAAGAAGAAAGTACAGGACTACCCGAGGAGGTGGCATGAAGTACTGTCCGAGGCATTGTGGGCTCACCGGATCTCAAAGCATGGTGCGACCAAGGTAGCTCCTTTCGAGTTAGTTTATGGACAAGAAGTTGTTTTGCCGATAGAAGTAAATCTGGCTGCTTTGAGGTTCACTAAGCAAATCGATTTGTCGGCTGAGGATTATCACAATTCGATGATGGACAATATCGACGAGGTAGCCGACAAACGTATCAAGGCTCTAAAGGATATTGAGAAGGAGAAGTTGCGGGTAGCAAGAGCTTACAACAAGAGAGTCCGGATCAAGAATTTTCAAATCGGTGACTTGGTCTGGAAAGTCATATTGCCAATTGGTTCAAAAAGCCGAAGATTTGGTAAATGGTCACCGAGCTGGGAAGGGCCGTTCCGAGTCATAAGGATTGTACCCGGTAACTCGTATCTGGTGGAGTCATTGGAGGGCGACATATTGCCCCGAGCTATCAATGGAAAGTACTTGAAGAATTTCCACCCGAGTGTGTGGCAAACCGCATAGGTCGTAGATATGGCCGATGAGCTTAAGCATAGCCCTTAGACAAATCTTCTACATCGAATATTTTCTAGTACGCAAGCTTTACTAGAAAACAGGGGGGCATGTGTTATCACCCGTTTTTGGCAGGTTCCGGATCAAGCTTACTCGGAGGAAAGGAAGACCCGGCAAATGTTAACCCAGCGGGAGTTAACCCGGTTTTGGTCAGAAACCGAGTCATAGGTTCAAGCTCACTCGGAAGATAGACGACTCGGAGAAGACCTGGGATGATGACCCGGTAGGAGTTAACTCAGCAGGCGGAACCCGGCTTACTCGGAACTCGGTGCAGGTTGAACCCGGAGCTTCTTGAAGATTCCACAAATTGCACCAGAGATTCCGGAAGCGAGGTAACTCAGTGCTTGCCAAGCCCGAGACCGAGGTCGGTGGCGTTAAGAAGAGTTCGGGACCAACCCGGAGGAACAAAAGTTAGCTTTCCAAAGGGACGCCGGAGATAACCCTTACAGTCCGGAACACGACGCCAGCCAGGAATCCTACCTAGTTTAGAAGTAGAAACCGACCTATGCTATGAGTTGTAATCCTTATAGAAGTCTAATGCTTGTATGGGAAAGTCCAGCCGCCTCGCTATATATATGTAGGAGGTGACGGCCGATTGAAGCTAAGCAAACAATCGACAATCAATACAAACCTCTCAAACCCTTGTTTGTGCTTCCGTTGTTCGGCGACTTCGCTAGATTTCGACGAATATCGACAACCGAGTTGAGATCGGTCCAATCCGGCTTAACTCAGCCAATCGTCGCCGGCATCCTCCGACGGGGTCCCTCCCGAGGATCTGGGGCATCTGGTTCTAAAAGAACCGAGTCACTGTCTTGCGTATCACGCTGTGATTCGGTCTCCCGCGGGGTGAGTTGCGAAGTATCTCCCCCGGCACCACGGGTACACGAGGACGTGTTCGTGTGACGCGTTTTAATCGCAACACAAATCTAAGTGGCAAAACTCAAATGTTCACATTTTGTGGGATTGTAATATACACATAGCTTATTGCTCCCCCATAATGTGATAATTCGTTTTATCTAAGCAAGAGGCAAATAAAACCAACTAGAGAAATTAATGGACACTGTAGAATTTGAATTTTTCATGGATATGACATACCACATAGTAACTAGATAATACTGAAATATCAATACTAGGTGGTGTGCCTTATGTACACACATTTTTAGGTTGGTGAAGTGCACAAAGCATATCACTCCCCCAAAATGGGATAGTCCATTAATATCTCAAATAAAGCCAAATGAAATCCACACAAGATCCAATTAAGCTCAACACAAAGTTACACATACACGATACACAAATATCATACACAACCTTGAATAACAAGACAAGTAGGAAAGTAGCATATCATATACAAGCACATGCTAGGAACAAAACTAACACATGCAAGGGAGCAAGCAACTTTCAATGTATATATGAATTAAATACAAGTTACCGCAAGGAGGAAGCATTGGATATGAGATAGAGCAATATATTCCAATTGACTTGGCTTGAGGAAATATAACCATGAAGATCCCTTAATTCGTCAAAAGTAGCCAAGTCACCAATGTCCTCCACCAACACCTATTGATCAAGTTGAAGCTTGTTGGTCCCCAACCAAGTTGGGTCCTAAGAGGTTAGTCACAATAGGCTTGGCAACCCACAAATTTGGCAAACACATTGCCAATTCTATCCTTTCTTGACACCACTTTGAGTTCCCACAAATTTGGCAAACACATTGCCAATTCTATCCTTTCTAAGTGAATACGCATCATTAATTAAGATGGGGTTGGATAGGTTCCGATAGTGCACGAAGAAGCAAAGTGACCCTTGCCACGGCAAAGGTAGCAACATCGACTCTTCTCTTTCTTCTTAATAGGTCCTCAACTTGAGGAGCATTGACTTGAGTCTTCTTAGGAGGTGGTCGTTGTTCAACTTGTGGTTGAGCATGAAATTGAACAAGAGGCCGCTTTCCCAGTTGATTCTCACTAAGAGACTTCTTCTTCATTGGGCAATCCCGAACATGGTGCTCTTTAGCTTGCATTTGAAGCAAATGATCTTGGCCGGATTCTTGACTTGTACTTGGCCCTTCTTCTTATCAATCTTGGACTTGTTCTTGTTGTTGGAGTTGAATCCAAGTCCACTCTTGTCATTAGGGGATTGTTGCACACTCAACACGTTGTCAAGTGCGCTCTTCCCTTCATGACGCGTTACCAAGTCTTTCTTCAAAGAAGCGACTTGGGCCTTGAGATCTTTTATTTCCTCTACATGGTTAGTGGCAACAAAAGCATTAGAGGAAGTAGAAGCTTCATTGTTAGAGCAACAAGGCAAGGAAAGTAATTCATCACATGATGTATCAACATTTTGAGTGGATGAACTACTAGGACTAGCACATGGCAATATAGCATTTTTAGTTAAAGTTGTGCTATTATCCACATGAGGCTCACTAGATGTTACCTTTGTAGTGATGGCCTCATGAGCTAACTTTAGACTAGCATAGGATGCTAGAAGATCATCATTAGAGCTAGATAGCTTTTCATGACTTTCTTCCAACTTCCCATACTTGCTAGTTAGCAACTCAAGTTGAGCCCTTAGCTCAACATTCTCCTTCAAAATAGATGCTTCACAAGAAATGGAGTTAGTAGCACAAGCATCATTAACATTAGGAATGGAACAAGAAAACTTGGTAAGCTCATCATTCAATCTAGCATTTTCCTTTTTCGTGACTTTATATTTAGCATGAGCATGGTCACGTTCTTTTATTATTTTAGCAACTATTTCATTATTAAGCTCTTCAAAGGATTCGAGTTTCTCCTCAAGAGAAGCCCGAGTCACTTGCTCTTCCTCAAGAGCATCCTCTAACGATGCCTTTTCCATAGCATCCTCTCTTTCAATATTTCCTTTTTCTACAAGGCTTGCTTCCAAAGCCTTAATAGTAAGCCCACGCTCCATAAGAGTGCTCATGATTTCATGGAGGTGCTCACAAGCAATTTTATTCTTTGAAAGAGCCTTAAGAACCATTAGACCTTTCTCATGAAAGGAAGCATCATCATCATCATCATCATCATCATCATCATCATCATCATCATGTTCTTCATCATTATTATTATTGTCATCATCATTACTATTTGAAGATTTAGCCATAAGGCAATAACTGGTGGATGAAGATGAACACTTAATTAAAGAACTACTCAAGTTCACATCTTGTTCCATAGCAAATTGGGTTTCCTCTACATTATTATTCATGCAAGATTTAGAGGGAACACAAGCATTTTTATCAAGGGAACAAGATAAAACAAGCATATCATCATGAGATTTATATAAGCAATTTTTAGATGATATGCAAGGACTATCAACACTAGCATGTATGACATTTGGAGTGCTAGAAGAGTTTAAGTCCAAAGATAGAGCATTACAACCTAATTATACTATGTTCACCTATATGCACCAACAACTTATGCTAAGAAAGGCAAGCAACAAGGTGATAGCAAGATATAAAACTTCAAGCACGAAGGCTATCACAATGTAAATTGTATAAGTAAAGAGCTCGGGTATAGAAATAACCGAGGCACGCGGAGACGAGGATGTATTCCCGAGTTCCTCCTTGTTAAGGGAGTACGTCTCGTTGGAGGGGTGTGAGCTCGCCACAAGAGGCCTACTCAAGATGCCACAAAGGCCTTACCCTATTCTCCAATGAAACGCACCCAAGGTTTTGGTTCACCTTCCACTATCGGAATCCTTCGAGGCGGAATCCGGAGCCTTTACAACATTCTTGGAGCACACACCCACAACTCAATTGGGGGATCCCAAAACTTTCCCGAAACTTCACAACTCAAAGTCTTCGCGGCAGCACCAACCGTCTAGGGTACACAATGCACCCAAGAGGCACAAGCTCTTGGGAACACAATGCACCCAAGAGTAATAAGCTTCTCAACCTTCAACTTCCACGAATCTTCGTGGAGAGAGCAAACGATGCAACTAATGCAAAAGGCAAGAACACACTAAGCGGCCAAATCATTCTCTTCAAAATCTAACCAAAGCAACTAATGCTATGGAGGGATTTAAGAGGAAGGACAAAGAGGAGAACCACAAAAGAACTCCAAGAACTAGATCCACTAGGTTCTCCTCACTTAGAGGAGAAATTGATTGGTGGAAATGTAGATCTAGATCAGCTCTCTTGAAACCCTAAAGATGAGCAAGAATCATTGGAGGGATTGGGAGATGGCAAGGTTTTCCAAGGTAAACAATAGTAGGAGAGAGAGTGAAAAGCGTGCTGCAGAAAAACCTTTAGGGATTTTGGGGAAGAAGGGGGCCTTTTATAGGTCCCCTAAAAAACTAGCCGTTGGAGGCCACTTAGACCGGAGACTCCGTCCTGGCTCCAGACAGCTTCCGGACTAGGGTCCAGTGGCGCGCCACACATGTGTAATCAGGGCAGACCGGAGACTCCGGTCCAGCGGGGCCGGAGACTCCGGACTATCTCCGGTGATACTCCGGACCCCTATCTAGTACCGCACCACAAAAATATCTCTGGGCGCCGAAAAACACAGGACCGGAGACTCCGGACCATCTCCGGACTAGATCCAAACAGTAAAACTAGAACACCCATAACTTTTGTAAATGAAGTCCGAATCGAGTGAATCCAATTTTGTTAGAAAGAGGACGACAAGAGATACCCAACAAGAAGCAGAAATATTGAAACCAAGCAATGGAGATTTTGCTAATAAATGGAAGAGTGAAACCTTCCGCACCGATGGACCGGCAAAAACTCCAATACCGAAAACGCAATAGAAGACGCATATGAAAACCATTTTCGGTGAACTTGGCCTTGTCATGACAAGCACGACAAGCAAGACCACACCACGATAAGAGCCAAATAAGAACCAATAAATATGGCTACAAGAATGCAAGGATGCAAAGGTTTGAGCTCTTCACAAACGATACGATCAAGATACTCGGTCGGGAGCCCCTCTCGATAGTACGGTTATCTATCCTATAACCCGGTCTTTCAACTAACATTATGAGACCGGTAAAATAGAAACCCTATCAAGATCATACCTTTTCCTTGCGCATTAATCCACTTGAGGTCGATGAAGACGATCTTCATCTCCTCAAGACGCATCACCTTTCTTGATTGCGCTTCACTTGGTGAAGATTCACAAGTTGCTCCCCCATACACCAAGATGGGAGAAGCACTCTTCGGCATATCTTCACTTGGACTTGAGTGTTGATCAACACGCACTTAGCCTTGATCAACACATATAATCTTTTTTCCTTAGCCTTGACTCCAACATATGGAGATCAAGCAATGCTTATTGACACACCTACAAGTATAGCTCAAAACAAACATTAGTCCATAGAGATTGTCATTAATTAGCAAAACCACACATGGGGGCAACCATGCACTTTCAACTGAGTAGTACTTGTACTGTAGTGGTTTGGGTATGCATTCTTTGTTACAACATTTTAGACTAGAACAATGAAGTAGTTTAAGCCGATCTTAGTTCAACTCAGTGCGAGAATCACAAGGGAAGAGCTTTATGTGGAGCCAACTAGGATGCCACCAGTCCTTGACCCTCCCCCGGCACTCCTTTCCTCGCCGCCGGCCGAAGGCCGGGCGCTGGCGGCGGCGGGGATTCTTCTGCTCCCTCGCGCGGGGGTCTTGGCGCGGGTCGAGAGCTCCGGCCTGGGCGCCACGTTGGGCGAGGGGCGCGGCGGCGCGGCTGCTGCGGCGGCGGTGTGGCGACCTTGCGGGTGCGGCGAGCCAGTGGCAACACCGGCGGCGAGAGATAGCAGCAACGACGGCGGCGGCGAGAGGAACGACGGTGAAGCGCGAGCCAGAGCGAGGACGACATGTTACAGGGCAGGAAGATGAGCTGCTGCCTTGATGGAGTCTCACTTCCTGTTCCTGTGAATGAGCAACCTGTAGGAGGGGAGCGGCTGAAGCTTCAACCGCAGGTGCTTCAGTCCAATCTCCCGATCTGCAGCTGCAGGACAAACCAGCAGGGAGCACCACGTACCAGGGAGAGATGGCCCGATCGAGCGGCTCCTGGCCGTGAGGATGCGATCCGCAGCTACCAAAGGTCTAGACAATTTAGATCCGGTGGCGATGGTTCTGGCCAGCAGGTCTATGGGTGAAGCACGATAACGACTGTACGTCGGAGGATCTCGAAAGGTACTTCACTTCAGATTTGTCCGCGGTGGTCAGTCGTGCAATTGTTGTCGTTGCTCACCAAAACTCTCATGTGCCGGTCAAGTGGCGGTGTCCACAACTGTGCAAGTGAGTGTTTGGGTGTGCATGCCATGGATAGCCCATCATGGTTTCATGGCGTGTGCGTGCCCATTGAAGATTCTGACTCGGCGGACTGTGGCAATCCATATGTGTCCCATGGATTTCGTGCAAGAGGCGTATGCTTACACTTGCTGACTAATCCAGGGGCCATATGTATGGATGTCTTTGTCAAGGTTATGAGGTATGGAGGTGGCGGTTTGTAAATGGTGGCGGCAACACAGCAGAGTTGAGATTTGGTGGTGCTCCTCGAGTACCGGGTCTTGAGCTCCGGGGTGAAAATCCCTTGGTCTGACCTTTGTTGGTTGTACCATGCAGTGGCGGTGTTTAGACATCGATACCTTGTCGAAGGCATTGCAAGGAGATTACTTAGGCCTGCTCTCCAGGGTGAAAGCCCTGATCTTGATCTTGTGACGAGATCTGGTGATGGCGGCATGTACGTGTCGTTCCCTTCTTGAAGGCGTCGCTTTTGGAGAACCTTCTCGCTATGCTTTGTTGCCTCAGGTGGTGGTTGATGGTTGTGTTTGTTGCGTGTCTTTGGTCCCGCCAGCATGTCATTGGCCAGTCATGTATTTTTTATTTTTATTTTTTGGCTGTGTGTACGCTCGATGTCTTGGCGTGAGTTGTACAGAGGCTGGGTGTACTTGATATCCTTCATATTAATATATTCCCCTTTATCAAACAAAAAACTAGGACACCGTGTAATTTGTGTTTATGAGTAGTGGCCATAAAGATTTCTAAAGGCATATTTTATTCGTGGATTTGTGAAAGGAATTTTGAAGGTTTCAAGTCCTTAAAAAATTCCTATGATGTTTATTTGTATGGTCGAATTCCATATGATTGTTTTCTAAAGAATAATTTGCACGAGATTTCATAGCAAATCTATTAACCATTCACACATGTAATTTTTGTAATCGAGCCTTTCGACGATGGAATCAAACAAACATTGGTGTATACGAAATACTATAAAATTGGAGTGTGCATGACATTGCAATCATGTGTTGTTAGAATCTTGCGAATTAAAAAGACTATAAATGAACATCACTAGATATCTCTTCATTATCTAGGATTTTTATGGACCTTGCTGGTTTTTATTTTACATTTTTTTCTCTGAATACCTATGATTAAAATCTTCCACCCGCCATTGTTGAGCATGTTTTTGTTTGTGTTAGTGCCCTTGTATAAAAAAACAACACGGGGCGAACTAGTTAATGGGCCTTGGATAACAAAACGGACTGGGCCATATCCGAAAATGGTCGCGTGGACCAGAAGCTATAGGGGAACAACTGTATCTCGGCCTTATCAGCTTACGACCTAACAGCGATCTATAAATAGCCGACGCCGCCCCTCTTCTCCTCCTCCTCCGTCTGCGCCGCCGTATTAAACTTCTACACGCATCGTCCAAGCAGTCAAAATCCAGGAGGAAATTTGTGTCATCTTCACCGCTTCCTTTCCTTGTAGTAAATTTGATATCGTTTCTCGTTTGGTTTTCCAAGATTCGTCGCACTTTTACCGCACTCTTCTCGTTAAAAGATCTCTGTCTCGGATCGCCGTTGATCGGATCTGGAGCTTGCTCTTTGAAGAGGTGCCAGATTAAACGAGGACCTATGGACATGTGGCTTCTCTCTATAGATTCACGCATTTTCTCGTAGGTCCAACACTTTGCGTCCTTCTGAGGTTCCAGTTTCGTTGTCTCCTCTTCTTTTTTGCATTAGAATTCGTGGCTCGATGATGACTACTTTGCTTTAACCACACCGAATCCAAGGCCGGAGGAAGCTTGCTTTTCCTTGACTCTCTGCGTTGTGCTCTTGTCTCTCGTTGATTCCTAGCGAAGTCTCTTCCTCCTGTTGAAGAACTGAATCTTGTTCTTTGGCGAGAGGTCCAGACGGAAGGGTTCGGCGAGATTCGTGAGCATAGTGGGGGCAACGTGCAAGGCTGCTTTCGATGGTTCTTCACTTGTGGAAAAACATGTGCCTTTAACTGAGAGCCCAATTGAATGTTGTTTGATTGTCAGTTTGTTTCTTTGATGTGCAGAATCGCATAATTGAATTTTTTAGGTAGTCCTAACTGGAATTTGCGGAGCAACCACCTACCAAAATTGACTTGCATAGTAGAAATATTGTAGCAAAAAAAAAGGAAAACGTTGCAACTCGACTTGCCTTTCTTTCAGCAAAAAGGGAAAACGTTGCATTCAAGAAATTTTAGGAATCTCTGAGCAACCACCTACCACAATTTTGGAACGAAAATTGTTGTACGGAACAATGCCGATCTTAGGACCGTTCCAATTTTTTTTTGAGCGAACAGATCAGTGCAAGCTCCTTGGCGCAATTAAGGAGGATCTGGTTATTGTAAAAGGTTAGTTCAGCAGCTAACCCCAAGCAGACTGAAGGACAGTTTTTACAGCTCCCCGAAGACGAGAGAACAGTTGGAGGGATTTCAGGTCCAAACGCCAACGCACCAGCCCCGATTTTGGCTAATAATCCACCTGTGATGTGACATCTCATAAGAACCTGTAAATGTCGTCCGCATAATTCAAATAAATTGTGTTTGTTTGTTTTGATCACACTTCATGCACATTTGATGAACATTCAAAATTAAATTTATACTTAGTTAAACACTACACTATTTCTACTAAAACCATGACGCCGGAAAAAAAAAGGGAGGGCTGCCCAACAGAAAAAGGGAAAATCTAATCATAGGGCGCCCTACGGTTGGCAAATCCATAGACGGAATATGGACCGTAGATAACGGAATATATGGTTGAGATTTATGTAGACCAAGTCAATATAGATTGAACAGGTTTGAGTGTTTGGAAAAGACAAAATTGATGATGTCATCCTGCATTAAATGCTAAATTTGAAAATTCAAAAAAATTTGTAGCTCAAACCGTTTATCCGATTTATGATTCGTTTTCACCGTTAGACTCCTCGCGTCGAGATCTTCGAAACTAGATCCCATGTCGATATGTTTCGACGAAATTTTTTTCGGAACCAAAAGTTACCAACCCCATAACATGTAACTTACCAGGCTT
Organism: Puccinellia tenuiflora; assembly: GCA_012064385.1. NCBI lineage: Eukaryota > Viridiplantae > Streptophyta > Magnoliopsida > Poales > Poaceae > Puccinellia > Puccinellia tenuiflora. The sequence continues at coordinate 1,479,697 of QRDG01000240.1, read as the reverse complement.
TAATACATAAGTTACCAACCCGGAAAAAGTCTGTGTGGAGGCTATTAGTATGCATGCAGAAAAAGACAAAACTGCTGACACCATCTGCATTAAATGTAAAATTCGAAATTTCAAAAACTTTCATAGCTCAAACCGTTATATCCGATTTATGATCTGTTTTCACCGTTGGCTCGTCACGTCGAGATCTTCGAAACTAGATCCCATGTTGCTATGTTCTGATGATTTTTTTCCGAACCCGAAAGTTACCAACCCATAACAAGTAAGTTACCAACCCTATAACATGAAGTTTACCCAGCGTGTAGTGATAGAGTTACCACCCAGTATTAAAGATGTTACCCACTATAGACTAATGGAGTTTTCACCGTACACTGATGTAGTTACCACCCGGTATTGATGGAGTTATCACTCAGTAGTGATGGAATTATCAATCTAGACTGAAGAAGTTATCCACCCAATATTGATGGAGTTACCCACCCAGTAGTAGTGGAGTTACCCACTATAGACTGATAGAGTTTACCCAACCAATAGTGATGGAGTTACCCACCCTAGACTGGTTGAGTTATCATCATAGGCTGAAGGAGTTGCCCACCCTAAACCGATGGAGTTACCCACACTAAATTGATACAGTTACCACCCAATAGTGATGGAGTTATCCACCCTAGACCGATAGACTTACCCACCCTAAATTGATAGAGTTACCGTCCAATGGTGATGGAGTTACCCACTCTACACTGATAGAGTAACCCTCTCTAGACAGATAAAGTTACCATCCATTGTATAGTGTATGATGGTAACTTACGTACTACCACCGCCTGGTAACTTACATGTTAAGTCATTGGTAACTTTCGGGTCAAAAAAAATATCGCCGGAACATATCAATATGGGATCTAGTTTTAAAGATCTCGACGCGACTAGTGTAACGGTGAAATCGGATCATAAATCGGATGAACGGTTTGAGCTACAAAACATTTTGAATTCTCGGATTTCGCATTAAATATGGGATGATGTCATCAATTTCGTCATTTAGTGTATACATGCAAACATACGGTAGCATCCGGTGACTTTGGATGGATTATGATAAAAAATCTAATGCCCTATGGTTATGCTAAATCTAGGGCGCCCTATACATAGTCGGGTCCCAGAAAAAAAAGGCTACTCAGAGCTCTTAATCCCCCAATAGGGCTTATTTACCCGAGCAGAGCATAGTTCAGCATTGCAAATGAAACTACATTAACAAACTAGATTTGGTAAAACCAGATAATTTCTCAAAGTCTTTGAGGCAGCGGTGGAGTTTGCCCCAATCATCGTAGCAGTCGCTAGGCGATCCATGGCGGAGTTCACTACTAACTATTGTTAGAGCCTCTCTCAAAGAGGTGGTCAATCTCTCGGTAGCGATGCGGTTTCGACGAAGCGTCTCAAAGCGAGCTACATGTCTTCCTAAAACAAAACCCCTTAGCGTCTTGGGATGGGAGTGTGGGGGACGGCCCTACGCAGACAACATCTATTCCTAAATAGGTTTTCTGGTTCCATTTTGAAGAAAAAAAATGTCGAACACATTTCGTATAAAAAGAAAGATGTGTCGGGTTTGGATCGAGTGACATAGGAGGTGCTTCTGCGTGGCTTATCTTGCTCCTCTCAGGGGCGAGCCTCGCATGGTGTCACACCCCTCGTGGCCATTATCGCGTCGTGGTGCCGGCCAACCATCCCTACACACGGATGCAACGACCTCCTTTAGCCCTACGCGGGCGTGGATCATCGAAAGTGGCCCTCGTGGACACACAATCCACATTATTGCAGAAGCCGCTTCCGCGAAATCGAGCACCACTTCTCCGACAAGAGCTTTGATTTGTTCACCGGCCACGAGCTTCTTCGGGAGGTTGTGAGAGAGCGTGCTAGCGAGTAGATTTGATAGATCTGGCCGCCGACAAGCCGAATTTGGCATGGGAGAAGTGAAAAGGTGGCCCGGAACCGTTGATATACGTCGCCAAGAGTTGGTTTTATTGTTACCACCGCATAAAAATTATGGGACGATGTCGGGGATGTAACCCCGGGTACACAGAGCTGGAGATTTATTAGTGCAACGAGAGGGAAGAAATAGCAATAAATGAGCAGTTAAATATAAATGAAATAAAGGAAAAACAGGAGAAAGGCTCCACGGGCCGAGTTTGATGCTACACAGGCCGAATCAAACAAGTTATCCCGGCTGGGCCGAGGTGTCCTTTACTCGGCTGGGCCGAGGTCCCTCTCCAGTCCGGATGGGCCGAATCCTCGGTGACTCGGCTGGGCCAGGACTCGGTGACCCGGCTGGGCCGAGGTGTCCTTGACTCGGCTGGGCCGAGGTCCCTTTCCAGTCCGGCTGGGCCGAGTTATCCTCCGACTCGGCTGGGCCGAGGTATCCAGGACTCAGGTGGGCCGGTTTTTCCCTGGTCCAGCTGTGCCGAATCCCCTTGTCTCGGGTGGGCCGAATCTTGGCGTATGTTCCTTCCAGCGATCTGTGTCGGACTCCTTCGGCCGGGTGCTGGCCGGATCGCTGTTTACAGGAGGCCACCGATCGATCAGGGATCTCCAGGACCGGATCGGGCCACAGGATGGGAAGACGGCTCCCCAGCGCTACTTTCGCCCGGGTCTCCGCGTACGGATGTCGCCCGAGTCAGCCCCCAGGTCAGCGTCCCCAAACAGCAGCTCCTTCGTTCGAGATAAAGTCTAAGCGCCCGGCATAAACCGGATCGGGGCAGGAGGCCCCGATGCCCCACTTTCTCCTAGCTCCCTCGTCCGAGTCACGGCAAGGCAGAGTGCCAGCCTCAGGCATTCAGCTCCCGGCATGTGCAAATATCCTCTACTGCCTCCTCGTGGATAAGATCAAGGGACAGGACAGAGCGGCATGGCGGCAGTGTGCGCACGTCGCGTGTGTAAATATTGATTAGACCCCAGTGGTCAATTCATCAGCAGTGTGTAGGATACAATACCCCTTGTCCCCTTGTCCCCAGCTTGTCCCCTGGGCTCTCTCTACTTAAAGAGCACCAGGGGGAGGAGACGAAGGGAGGCGGAGGCAGGCAGCCCCCTTGGCTCATTTCTTTCTGCTAGCTCTCCTTCTCCGCAGGAGTTTAGCGCTGCTTAGTTCAGGTGTAGAGATACAGCTCAAGGAGCGCTTTTTGTAATCCGGATCGATACACAAATATAGTCAGACAAGCAGGAGTAGGGGGTCTTACCTCCTCACGAGGGCCCCGAACCTGGGTAAATCGTGTGTGTTCGTGTGTGTTCGTGTGTTTTCCTTCACACAATCCTCCCCGAATCCTCTAGCGTCCATCGGCCCCCAAACTTAAGCCTATCCCTAGGCATCTGTTGTTCACCACGATGACAGTTGGCGCCCACCGTGGGGCTGGTAGTGGCGCTAGCTGGCTAATTCGGACGGGACCTTCTTCATCGACTTCCGGCGAGCACCTCGCGTGGCATCGCGGGGTTTCCGCTCGCCGGGCCGCTTCATCAAGTTCTTCGTCACCGGCGCCAACGTCGTCAACAAATCTCAGGGGCGGTACGGTCGGCTGGCCGTACCTCTGGCGTGCCCGGCGGCTCCACGTCAACACTGCCGTCGCGCTCGCAGGCCTCCCAGGCATCGTCAATTCGGACGGTATCTTCTTCAGCAACTCGGGGACTCGGCATCACTATTATTCCCCGAGTTCGAGCTTGCCGCGGTAGGCAGTGGCAGGCGCAGCCTGCAGCAGCAAACGTCATCAACAGATCCTGGTTAGTCGATCCTAAAAACTACTCGGGGACTGCCCCTCGTGCCATGTTAAGTTGTTTTCCCCGGAGCAAGGCGTTTTAAACCCGGGGATTGCTTAGCCCATGTTTTACAGTTTCTCCTAGATAAGTGAAGTAACTCGGGGGACTCGGCTGAGCCCAGTTTCGCATCCTTGTGCATAATAATGTTGCTAGATTATTTCCAGCACATGTTATGGTTAGTTGCCTCTGGTCAGTAGACTTGTTTTTCTCTTGGAATGGTCATAATATGTATGCTGGAGCTAGTTTACCTCGGTTAGTAGATTTGCTGTTCCGGTCAAGAATTCTTTGTATATATGTGTGCTGGACTAACATTGAAGGGTGGAATCGATTTTGCTGAAAAACGTTCGTTACCGGGTCATGCTGGAAATCCGGGTCATCCTGAAATCCGGGTCATCCTGAAAACCGAGTCATGCTGATATGCTGGTGATTCAAACCAAGATATCAGTGGATCAGGCTGACATATAAATATCCATGCCGACATCAACGTCTTCCTCGACTGCTCCAACAACATTGCCCCGTGAGTATCATTTGTATGTCTGCATCACTCTTTGTTGCATAGTCTCAAGCAGTACTCGGGGACTGCCCCCTCCAGCATGCTCAGTTGTTTTTCTCGGGAGCAAAAAGGTTGTAACCCGGCGACTGGTTAACCCGTAGTCTAGCTTTTTTCCTAGATAAGAAAAGTTACTCGGGGACTCGGTTAAGTTCGAGTCTGCCTCCTCGTAATTAATCTTGCTGCTAGATTCAGTTTCCGGCATGTGCCAGGTTTATCTCATTTTATGAATAGAACTGTTGTTTGCACTAAATATTCGGTATATATGTGTGTTTGGGCTAATATTGTATAGAGGTGTCAGATTTACCAGATTATTATTCATCACAAGAATTATGGCATTATCGGCATTCCCAGATCACCGTTATGTCGGTTCAGCTTATCCGGACAATCGTTGACACTGTCTTGCCGAATCATAAAAAGGCGTAGCATCCCGACATATCACACAATCCCTCCCCGAATCCTCTAGCGTCCAATCGGCCCCCAAACTTAAACCTATCCCTAGGCATCTGTTGTTCACCACGACGACAGACGAACTAATTTGAATGATCCATGTGGTTCATATTTTAGGACTAATACCGCATATCGCTCTGATTTTGGTTGCGGCCCCTTTAGGATATCCGCTAGAGTTGCTCTAAACTCGATTGAGATCAGATGTGGTTTACTTAGATTTTGGGTTGTGATGTGTACTACTCCTGCTAATCCATTTCACCGGACCGGTCACTTCGTTAGTGGACCAGGAAAGCTGCGCAAGAGCAGAACCGTGTATGTACATTTGACCTATACTGTTTGTGACAAATTACCTTGACCGGGCAAATTATGTGCATTATTTGTAGTACCAGTAAAATAAAAATTAATCAAGATTATCATCAGCGAACGTGCTATACTCGTCTCTCCTGTCGATAGATTCTGTTAAGATTTCTTTTCAGTGGAATAGGTTTTGTGTTAGAACTCCCGCAAAAACAAAATACGATCGTTACTAGGCCCGGTCATTCAAAGCCCACTTCTTGTCAAACTTCCGCCAGAAATAGGCCCATAATGCGACCAACTACTGTCCTCCAACCGGCAGCTCCTGTTTAGTACCACATCGGAAGCCGAAGGAGGACGGCCGGAGAGAGCTGGCTATATAGTAGCTGCTCGGTGCAACGTACAATTTACTTACCTGGACGGGGTCTACAGCCGATCATGAAGGGCTGTGGCCTAGATCAATGGCTGGCATTGCACTTGGTCAGTGCGTTGGTCTACCATCTCCCCAAGCGGGAGAGTGGACGTCATAATTTGTGGTAGAGGGGGTACGCGTCCGCGCGGCCCCTGCCAATTCTTCAAAATTAAAATTTCGTCCTCTGTTTTGTGGTTTTCTCCTCAGAAGTTTGTACAATTCGCTGTTTGGTCCTTTCTGGCATACCAAGCATTCTGTTGCTCGCTGCTGGCCGATGATAACAGGCAAAATATCCAAGAAAGCAATAATGTCTCGGTCTGAAGATCCGTCTTCCCCGGCGCTTAGCTCGACAACAATTGACAGCAGTCGCCACATTTGCGACTGCCAACCAACAGCAATAACTAGGGTCATCTGCTTTCCTACCACGTATCAAGCGACAACTTCTCAGCTCCTGACCACACGACAAGGGCACATGAGCGTCCAGATCAGCACAACAAGCTTCTCTGAATCTTCCTTCTCCGCTCTCCTTCGTCAATGCTCTCCAATCCATGGGTGTGTTACGTCGCGTCCATTTACTCCGGCCGGGTGAGGTCGTTCGGTTTCATCCGCCCTGGGATCGATGGGATGGCTCGCACGGCCCCCTCTCGGCAGCAGATCGGTGTGGCTTCAGTTCAGTGCATTCGATCGAGAGCACCATCGTCGAAACCGGCCGTCTCAACTTTGCCGGCTCGTCGCATTTCAGGTGGCGAAATTTCAGGTAACGGTGTTCGGTGTAGGTGGCCGGCTCTCGCCGCCGGTGCGGCGTGTGGTTTACTGCGACGCCGGGCGCTGGCCACGGGGCGAGCTCGCGCGGGTATACCGCACTCGATCGCATGCGTTGGTTGCACAGTGAGCACCGCCAGCCATCGGTACAGTGTGATATCAGAGCCTTTCTTTCTGGTTGATGAACAACAGGGACGTTATTCAATGCGGGTGGACGGAATGCCCGTCGCCGGAAGGATAACGCCTGGATGCGTGCGGAAGACAACACCAGCACGTACGTGCACTACTAATTTACCTAGTTGCATGATGATTGCAGCTAGCAGCTCCTGCAGCTCCCTTGATTGATGCTGAACAGACCTTCATAGCGACACCGAACCAACTAGAGGTAAGCATGATAGCAGATACGCCAAACCGCAAACCGTAAACGAGCAGATCCCGCATGCGCAAACTGCATAACAGCATATTCGGATCTGCTCCGCCGGGAGGCAGCAAACCTGTAAACTAAACTGCAAATCAATGTTTTTGCACATTTGAACACAAATATTGACATAGTTCATTTCAAATGCATAAAATTCATAGTTTTGAATAGCACACAATTAAACAATAATCCTTATTAGAACAATAGTTCAAATCCGAATAATGATACAAATTGTTACAAATACAAATAAATGTTTGAATCATACATCAAACAAATTGCGCTTTTGTTTGAAATAGCGAGTATTGGACTCGCAAGTGTGCACAATCTTGTTGAAAAGTTCTCGCCGCATTCGGTACCGGCGGCGGAAAAGATGAGGAGGATAGGTCGGTACCTCGGCGAAGTAATCGCGCATCAGCAAGTCGTTGCCGAGCTTGCGGTTGCGCGGAATGCAAAGGCGGCCGACCGTGGATCCTTGCCGCCGCTTCCTCCGCCCGTCCGTGAGCTCCTTCGCGGCGATAAACACCACCATCTCCTCTATGTCGCCGTCGAGCAGCTCGTCCAAGTCGGAGTCGGAGGAATCCGACGAATCCTCCAACAAAGACAGCGCGGCGGCGCTGAGCGGCATCTACACAGGCGGCGGGCGAATGAGGGAGGAAAAACGCCGGCGACATACCAAGATTTTAGCGAGCGGCGGCGGCATACCTTGCGACGACGGCGGCGCCCGATTCGGGGCAAAATCCGGCCGATTGGGTCGCCGACGGCCTGCAGCAAGTGGGGAATCGGTGCGGCGAGTCGGTGCCGGTGTTCCTACGCGACGAGGAGGTCGGACGCGGCCGGGATCTGGGGCAGCGCGCGGAAGGGGCAAGCTCTGAAATTTCCGACGCGCGTGATTTTTCGCTGCCTGTGGAGGCCTCGCACGCGATGCAGATCGACCTGCATACAGCCGCGAAACCTACATATATGTAGGTTTGGCGACCGCGGATGCCGACGCCTGCAAAAATATTTGCAAGTTTGGCCGATATGCCGTATCTGCTCGGCGCGTTTTTTTCGACCAAAACTGCATATGAGCGGTTATTATGCAGTTTCGGTAAATATGCCGTATCTGATAGAGATGCTCTAAGTATGCTAAGCTTCCTACCGGCAAATAAAAACGTGAGACAGAACATATAAAAATCATAGAGAAAGGACTGGGAATGACTTTGTGCAACAAAAGCATAGGTACGTGGTCCTCTTGATCTGCTGCTGTTGTTTTCGCTGCCATTAAGTTGGATTATGACATAACTTGACTTGCTCGCTTCTGGAAAAGATGTTACTTCGCTCAAAACAAAAGGTGGGATGTCTTACTTTTCGGAAGTACTAAATTTTGTTAGTTTGTCATGTTTGATATGATGCCAAAAAAATTCGACACTAGCGGAATTTGGCCAGAAAACCTTACCAATATATCATTGACATGGAAATTATCTTTTGGTCTTGTGGTGTTGGGTAAAGGAAGATAACAATTACATTTGACATTCTTACTCATCACGGCCTACTTCACATGCTTCGGTTCGTGACACCATTTTTGAGGACCTCCCTTTATGCAGATGGTGCGAACAATTGCTTCGCTCCTATAAAGGAGAGCATCAATAACCTATCTTCTATTGAGGAGGTGACCAGCCTATGCACGAATTTCCAAAAGAAGTTATGTGGTGCCCGTTTGTTGCAAGCATATAAATCTTGACGGCGTTTTTAAGGGCCTCGCGGCAATGCGCACTACATTCCCCATGAGATACCCTGGGCTACCTCTCTCGATTTAGTGCCTCTGGGCTCCGGAGAGTGGATTTACTACAACTTTGAGGAAAAACTTGTCGGAAACTCCATCTTGGAATGGAAACTTCATCACCATGGACGGTCTTTCCTCACTCGTCAAGTCAGTGCTAACTTCCAAAGTGATCATCATTTGACATCTCTCCTAGTTCCTCCGGGCACCATTAGCTACATCAACAAGTTGGAAAGTAGCTTTCCTTTGGTCAGCCAAGGACAAAACAACCAGTGGGCAATGCAAAGTAAATTTGAAATCGGTTTGCTGCTCAAAAGCTCTTTGGGTCCTTAGGGTACGAAACATCGACAAGTTCACAAGGGCGCTTAGCGTGCTTGTTGTGAAAAACACAGGTGTTGCACTCATTTCAAATTTCCCATAAGGTGGGTAAGGTGAAAGACACTAAGGCTTTGCTGTTCGGAGTCGAGTCGTCCGACATTTTGAGCAACCAATTTTTATAGTGCTTTTGACACTGTGTCAAGTGCGAGAAGGTTAATCCAATATTTTGTTGAAATGTATATGTGGATTGTACTAGCCCTTTCCATCAGTTCGGACTTTTAAGATAGTTGGCTATTGCATGAAACATAACATGCTATTAAAGCTCGGGTTTTCCCCTCTCGTTCTTGGACGCGCAACTCGTCCGTCACCGTCGTGTCTTCCCCTGCTACCCCCGAGCTAGGCCACCGCTCGCCGGAACTCTAGCCGTCGCCTACCTCTCCCTGATTGCCTTCCCGACCTCCGGCTGCAGCTAGCCGCACCTCCGGCCGCCTCTCTCTTCACGACGCCCTAATTCCGGCCTCTTCCCCGGCGGTGCCCTTCCTTTTAGGGTCGCCCGACCTCGTCCTGATCACCCTCTCAGGCTGCCGCCACCGTGCTGTTTCCTGGCTGCCGCCATCGCGTCATCGTTCCCTAGCTGGTCGTCATCGCGCCCCGTCCGCCGCCATCCCCGCCCTCTGTCGGCCCGCCACCGTCCCCGCCCTATGCTGGCCCGCCGCCCTCGCCTTGCCTGCCGACGCCACCGTCCTAGGCTGCCGTCCTCGTTTTCCTAGATTAGAGCCCCAACGAAGGATAGTGAAACAATAATTGACAAGAAGGTGAGTGACCAATTCTAGCAAAGGGGTCACACCCCGCAATTTGGCCACTCTCTTTTGATAAAAATAAAAGAGAGGCCCGTCTTTGGGTGACCGCCGGTGCCTAGCTGTTGAGTGGAATAAATGCAGGTAGAGTATATCTGGATGTATTTTATCTTTATTTTCTTGCCAAGCTCCTTTTTAATTGTAATCGACTGAAACAAATCTTTGCCCCGTTTCAGAGAAAAAAAACTTCTTCCTAACCAATTTTTTTTCGATAAAGGGATTTCAATTCAATGTATCAAAACCATACAAAGTATGTCACACCCGGCCTCTGCATAACAAGATGTACACTGTCTCAACACAAAAATAGGAATAAAAAGTTTATAAGAAAGGCGAATCACAAGCATATCTTAAAACGCCTATGAAGGAGGATCAATCCAAAAATCTTTAGGCTATCCATATCGGATAAAAAAAATTGTCGCAGTTTGCTCCCAGTCGTGCACACGCCACCATAAAAACGTCTCGATTAGGATAAAAACTTCTTCCTAACCGAACTATTTCATAGCAGACAATTTTCGGTACTAAGTGGCATTAGGGCCAAATTATTTCGGCTTGCCACATTAGCCCAAGCTGAGCTATTTATCGGAATCAGCTGAGTAGAGACAAACCGATCATAAGCAGAGAGTAGTTTAATGAATTTGGGGGCAACCATGCTCCTCCTTGTGTTCCTGCTCTTCTCCAGCCTACAGCTCCCCACGACGGCCACCGACACCCTCGCTCTTGGCCAATCTCTCCCATGGAACGAGACACTGGTGTCCAAGGGGGGCAACTTCGAGCTCGGGTTCTTCTCCCCCGGCAACTCCGGCAAGCACTACGTAGGTATCTGGTACAAGAAGATCTCCAAGCAAACGGTCGTCTGGGTGGCGAACCGGGAACACCCGATCGTCAATCCGTCGACCTCCCGCTTCATGCTGAGCATCCACGGCGAGCTGCTGCTCCTCACCACGCCGTCGGACACCCTGTTGTGGTCTTCGAACGCGTCCTCCCGCTCGCCCCCGCGCACCACCGTCGCCACGCTTCGGGACGACGGCAACCTCGTGGTGCAGCGGAGCAACGCGACGTCGACGAGGTCCGGCGACGTGGTCTGGCAAAGCTTCGATCACCCCACCGACACCTGGCTCCCCGGGGCCAGGCTCGGCTACGACAGGGACAACGGCGTCCACAGCTTCCTCACCTCGTGGACGGACGCCGAGAACCCGGCGCCCGGCGCGTTCACCATGGAGATCGACGTGCTCGGGCAGCCCAAGTTCGACCTGTTCGCCAGCGGCGGCGGCGGCGCGCGCAGCCAGTACTGGACGACTGGCCTGTGGGACGGCGAGATCTTCGCTAACGTGCCGGAGATGCGGTCCGGCTACTTCGCCGGGTTCCCCTACGCGCGGAACGGCACCGTCAACTTCTTCACCTACCGCGACCGGACCACCATGATGGGCGTCGGCAACTTCATGCTGGACGTGAACGGGCAGATGCGCCGGCGCCAGTGGGGCGAGACGGCCGGGAAGTGGATCCTCTTCTGCACCGAGCCGCACGACGCCTGCGAGTCTACGGCTCGTGCGGCCCCTTTGGTTTATGCAGCAACACCACCAGCCCCGCGTGCCAGTGTCCCGCCGGCTTCGCGCCGCGGTCGGAGAAGGAGTGGAGCCTGGGGAACACCGCCTCCGGGTGCGAGAGGCGGAGCCTGCTCGAATGTCCCAAGGACGGCTTCCTGGAGCTTCCGTACGCCGTGCAGCAGCCGGGTGGCTCGTCGGAGGCGGCCGGAGTTAGGAACGACAGGGACTGCGAGCGGTCTTGCTTGAAAGATTGCTCCTGCACTGCGTACGTTTACGATGGAGCTAAGTGCTCGATGTGGAAGGGGGAGCTCATTAACTTGAGGACGCTCTCGACTGACGACCAAGGTGGTGATCGTGGCATCGCCGGAGCTGTTCTCCACCTTCGCGTCGCGCGCTCGGAGGTGCCGTCGTCATCACCGGGTCATTCCTGGAAGAAATCGATGGTGATCATCGGGGGCGTAGTTGCGGCTGTGGTGGTGCTGCTTGCAAGCCTTGTGATCGGGGCGACGGGGGCGGTGGTGCTGCGGAGGCGGCGGGGGAAGGGGAAGGTGACGGCGGTGCAGGGCTCGTTGCTGCTGTTCGACTACAACGCCGTGAGGACCGCGACGAGGAACTTCTCGGAGAAGCTCGGGAGCGGGAGCTTCGGCACGGTGTACAGGGGCGCGCTCCCGGACGCGACGCCGGTGGCCGTGAAGAAGCTGGACGGGTTCCAGCAGGGCGAGAAGCAGTTCCGGGCTGAGGTGGTCACCCTCGGCGTGATCCAGCACGTCAACCTCGTCCGCCTCCGGGGCTTCTGCTCCGAGGGGAACAAGAGGGCGCTCGTGTACGACTACATGGCCAACGGCTCCCTGGACTCGTACCTGTTCAAGAGCGGCGGCTCGGCGGCCAAGGTGTTGAGCTGGGGGCAGAGGTACGTCGTGGCGCTGGGCGTGGCCAGGGGACTGGCCTACCTGCACGAGAAGTGCCGCGAGTGCATCATACACTGCGACATCAAGCCGGAGAACATCCTCCTCGACGACGAGATGGGCGCCAAGCTCGCCGACTTCGGCATGGCCAAGCTCGTCGGCCACGACTTCAGCCGCGTCCTCACCACCATGCGCGGCACGCTCGGGTACCTCGCGCCCGAGTGGCTCGCCGGCGCGCCGGTCACTGCCAAGGCCGACGTCTACAGCTTCGGCCTGCTGCTATTCGAGCTCGTCTCTGGCCGGCGCAACAATGCGCCCATGGAGAAGGGAGGCTACGGAACCTACTTCCCGGTGCACGCCGCGGTCAGCTTGCACGACGGCGACGTGGTCAGGCTGCTCGACGAGAGGCTGGCCAAGGATGCCGACGTGAAGGAGCTCGAGAGGGTGTGTAGGGTCGCCTGCTGGTGCATCCAAGACGAGGAAGGTGACCGGCCGACCATGGGGCTCGTCGTGCAGCAGCTTGAAGGAGTCGCCGACGTCCCGTTGCCACCGATCCCTTCTCGGCTTCACATGCTGGCAACGGTGAACACAGGCGCCGGTGGAAGTGCACAGGATGAATTCTATTCAGAGAACAATAGCAAATTAGCAAAAGAAATGTAGAAGTGGAAATAGCAACCACATCCTAAAACTCGAGTGAAGATAGTGCAAATGTCCGACGGTTCGGCGCCTTCGAGCCAAGGCGAGAGGGTCGGGGCCCTCTTCGGCATGAGAGCTGGAAGATGCTGTTCTGCTCCAGCTCAAGGTGCTCCCCGCTCATGACATGTCCATGACACTCTTGCAGCCTCTTCTTCGTGGTGCCCTTGCCCTTGAGTGCTGCGGTCTTCACTTCGGCAAGCAGCGCTTCTTGTTCCTTGCTGTCTAGTGTAGAGTTGTAAGTTGTTCAGGGTGTGCTCTTGTATCGTTTCTGCTGGTTGTAATGGTGCCCTTGTGTAATCCCTGGCCGGTTGATGGCTTCGTTAATTCAAAACCGGGCTCATCTCGAGCCTATTGTCTTTCTTGATAGTGCAAATGTGAAATGCTTGTCTAGTTCCAGCATAGACAATACCCACCGTGTGCGTGTCAGATATCAAATTAGGTGCAGTGTCCTGGTAGTATAAGCCAGTATCTTTGTCAAAATTGGTACGCTACTGCAATTGGTAATTCTGTAAATTCGTGAATCCGGATCAATTGTACTACACTTGTTCCTATCTTAGCTGGACCATCATTTCGACAGTCGCACATTTGGATGAACAATCCAGTAAACTACTTAAACACCCATAACACTGAATCCATTTCAAACAGCCCATGCCAAAATTGCATTTACACTATCACTCACTTTACCTCTGTTCTGTACAAACTGTAAGATGGGAAAAAAATCTGATAACTCTGAAGAATAAAGGAAACACCCACCTAGAGAGCTAATGAAAAACTATACAGATTAACAGCTACATACACCCCACCAAAATGAATGAATGAAATCGCTAAATAATTACAAGAACAAACAAATCAGGATATACACTTTACAGGTAACGCTGAAGCTGCTTCTGCAGAGTAAAGAGCCTTGAGTACAGAAATGAACTTCAAAAGTGTGTCTTCAGCAAACCACTTTAGTTTCCATGTAAGAATTGCGTAACTTTCATCTGCTTGCTTGCTCTGCGAGTTTCTAGTGCTACCGCCAAAACTTCCTTCATGTACATCTTTGTCCAAAATCAATGTCAAGCATTTCTTGTCACGCTGATCCACAACCTAAATATAGGAAATGCAGTGGAAATTAGAAATGTTTCACCTCTTTTAGTACAAATGCAGCAATATATTTAGCTGGTAGTACATCACAGCTCAGCAAATAATAAGAGGGGATTCCCTGTTAGAAATAAGTTAGTACGATAAGTACAATAACAACACAAGTTCATAGACCAGGGTTAAACTTGTGCTTAAGAATACACAAACCCGCACTAATGAAGTACTCCACAATAGACAAGAAGAAACAAATACCCCATTTAACATCTTTTAGAGGAATAGTTTTGTGCAAAGCATGCCGTTGTGATTGATCATGCAGAGTAACCTAGATAGATTGGAAATTTTAGAAGTCGAGAACAACTTACCACTTCTTTAATATTGTTGATAGAACAACATTCATCAAGAGAAAAATAAGGAGGATGTGAATCATCAGGAAAGCAACCAAACTGATGTAGGTTCTCAATGCACACAAATATTGACCCTTCAGTAACAACGAGGGATCTAATAACCAGGGATTCCTCTGCAAAACAGAAATGAACATTATGTCAGCATTCTAAGTAAACGAACTCAAAATACTAAGAAATGTCAAATGTGCATTACAGAAGGACTTGGGGCAATAAGTTTTAATACATTCAAGGTTTAACACATTCAAAGGCATTGCAGGACACAACCAAGAGCCCTCGTGTCTACCATTTCTAATCTTTCTGGTTTACTAACGCAATAAGTGATTGTTATTTCAACAGAGAGATGTAAATAAAATGATAGATCGTCAACAATAGATGGATGGCACAAGCTCACGGCATGCCACCAAGTGCAATGTCATGCAACATGCGGCATCATCAATATTTGGTGAGAAGACACTGTCATACTAAATCGTTTAAAGGATTTAACAAAATGGACCCAGTTAAACCAAAATAAACGTTTATGGATCCCAGACCATGAAATTGAAAGAATGGACGCACATGTGATGTTTCAAGCAAATAACTGGGATCAAATATGAAAATCACCATGTAAACTATCTAATAACGAACATTTAAACAGGTTACCCTTAGTTTTCGCAAAGAACAAATATCATAACAATGCAGCAGAAATGGTATCTGTCTTGCAAACTACAATAACATATTTATGCCAAAGTCCGCAAGTGATCACCATGCCTTCAGCTCAATGGGTGTATGTTGGTTTCATGATGGGCTAGAGTTCTTGATGAATTAATCCCTAACTCCCACACATGATCAGACTGAATTCACACTAGAGATGATGCTACAGAATAAAATTTCAGATTTCGATTTGAATTTTTTACACTAAGCAAGACAACTTGTGCATTCTGTACAAAATATCACAATGATTGTACAAGATAGTTTGTGTGTGCAGCTCATTGGCTTAGTTGTCATATGTTTGAACGTGATTTGAACAGTAAGTATTAATGATATTCATTTAGAAACAAAAATGACTTAGATGGTCTTACTCAACTTACAATCATACAAATGATAACAAAATGTATTATTTAGCAAGGATATATGTGTATCAATCCTACTTTACCAGGCTTCAAGATAAAAGGCCAAGACTCACGAGAATTCAAAAAATGAAGACAGTTCTAATTAATCCAGATTCCATAGACAGATAGAGAAATATTCCAGCACCCAAACAACAGTACCTTTGGTGTCATTCTTATAGAACATCAACATGGAGTAGAGAAATATTCCTTTCTTCAAACTTGCACATATACATTTCTCGAGCAATTTAACTTGGATCTTCTCCCAACTGCCATTTAAGTTACAGCACAAAGTGTTATAAGAATGAAATAACAAGGCACAATAACCGCAGGAAAAATGTTTTCTTTGTTTGCCAAAAAGAGAAGGCATTTGCTCATGAAGAAAACAGAAAGGTAAATAGACACACCTTTGCAAAAATACCCCACTAGTTAACTGTGGAAAGCTGAACAGATTTAAGAGCCAAAGTACATCTTCTGCTTCCTTCGAAGTACGTGTCAAGAATAGATGAGCTGTATCATCTGTCATGTGTACCCTACGATATGAGAAAACCAAAGTAAGCCTTACATCAGTCTCAAATAACCATCACTAATTATCGATATGCTAATAAACCTTAGTGCTTGTAGACCCAGCCCAATCAAAACTTTCTCCAGATCTTCAAGCCTATAGCAGCCCAAGACTTTTGGCATGGTTTCTGTAAATTAATCATTATGTAAGAATTACTAATGCGGTATTAGAATAGAAGCATGAGAAGGGGGTCTTCTGTAGACAATAAAATATGTACGGTCTCAGTTGCAGTAGTCCAAAAGTCTAACATAGACAAAAGCGAACAAGAGAAAAGCTTCGATGAAAAAAGTGTAAAAAACTAACCTTGTTCATCTTCAGCCACATCAACCAGCAGAACATACAACTTATTTTGGGAACTTCGCAACAAGGCCACTTCTCTACATAAAATAACAATACACTAGTCAGGTATAGTACCCTAAAAAAGATCATGCACGCAGACAGGCTTTCAGAATTGCTGCTAACTAAGTTTAACAGAACTAAAAAATACCATTTAAAATAAATCCAACTAAATTCCTATTCAACTAAGTGCTATCGCTAAATGCTAACTGCACATTGTGCATTGAAGTACTTTGAAGTTCGAATCATGAGCATATTACATGAAACATGCATTTCATCTTCTTTGTAAATATGCAATCAACGTCATGATGCATAGACACAGTAAATACAGTGGTGGAGCCAGGATCAAGTCCCCATATGCTGGATCTATTTCCTTAGAAGTTATGTAGAACTGAAGGACTTCATCAACAATACAAAATTCTCATTTTGCAAAAAGCTGTTAGTTTGTAGATCCCCCACACTGCACAAGGTTCCAACAATCTTACATCACTCGCCTTTAGGTACAGATATCTTCTTCATCTAGACAGATTTATGTCCCAAATGTACACTCCTAAATAACGTCCCAGGTCGGTGTCTGACATGACATGTCATATTGGCACTTGATTACAGTAATGAAAATAAAAAGGCCCAATACATGACGTACAGCCTGTTGCATGACCATAGTGTTTTGATATGTGTATGTTTATTCATCATCATTAGATAAAGTATTGAGCTCGAGTTTCCCCAAAGTGAGCATGAACACAAAAATGTACTGTATATGATTATGATTTTGAATGTGATTGCATTTACTACTCCGAAGCACTAACTGGTGAGCTCTCACCTGAATAACAGGTTAGGACCAGCAAGCAAATTAGTAACCCTACTAATCTGATATCTGTAGTTATTGCCTAATTTGCAAACTTACAGAAAAAGAAGTAATCCATAACTACACTGATAAGCTTTATACAGGTTCTACAAAATAGACGTTCAGCGAGTCATTTGTTCAATGAACCAACAGCTGCTCATCATCAGTCTCAAGTCTCAGCAAATGTGATTTCTGCAATGCAGATACTTAATCAATGTTGTATGACATAGGTAAAACGACTAACCTTTGAACTAAATCACTTCCATCTTGAAACATGTATCCACAATAAGCTCCTTGTTCACATATTTCAGACTCTTCATTGTTAGCGACTTCCATATTGAAGAAATCCTCTATCAGTTTGTACTTGTTCCAATCAGTATCACATGAAACTGTATCAGCACCAATAGACAAGTTACTCTTGTGCAGGATATTTGAATTATGTTTCCCCGAGATTTGATCCTTGCAAACAATACTTTTGCTTAGGTCGTAGCTCAAATGACCATTTGCACCCACTGAAACCCCCTCATCCACCTCATCCCCATTAGCCTTCTGAAATCCTAGTTTAGTGCCATTACGGTTTTTAAAAGCTGGAAGTATCTTCCTCTTAAACTTCTGCTTACCATTTTGTGTAACCAAATGGCTTGAATCTGGAACTAGATGTCCATTCCTCTGGTTACTGCCATCTGGCTCTTTAATACCAAACTCCATGGCATCTGTAAACGCTGGGTCATCTTCTGCCGAACAGTCAGACAATATACCGTCCTGTGAAAAATATTCCATCCCATCCATTTCCTCATGATCACTATCTGCATAAGGAAATGAAGCCATCCGACCATTGAGGTTCAGCTCCATTTTCTTCTGAACTGCTACGCAATCATCTTCCGAATTGCATGAACATAAATCACCTGAAGAGTCATCACTGCAGCTGCTACCACTACCAAAAGAACCAACACACTGGAAATCTCCTGAGCTCTGCAAAAATTCTTCCTCCAGAAAAAGTCTACGCCGTAGAATGTCTTCCTTATATTGTGGGGGTGACTGTGGACTAGGATATGCAAAAGATGGACTTGGTTTTATCAACTTACTTATTGCATTAGAGTGTGTTCCATTTGTATGCAACTTTGTAGCACTACCTTCGACCTCAGAAAAAGAATCTGAATGTGAAGTGCCCACAAATTCCAGTGGAGGAAGCTGTAGGACAGAATTCAAGTGCACCTTTAAATGAATTTGGTCAGCATTCACCTCATCCAAGGATTCGGTCATGATGCCATTAGCACCATTACATGCATCATCGGTGAAAGACAATTCAGACTCCAAAAGGTTTGAGCTGCTACCGCCATCTGATGTCTTTGCCAGGTCTGTGACACTCTTTGAGTTCTTCATGTGCATTTTTTCTCTTTTGATTTGTTTATTCTGCCTTCCATTTCTATTAGTAAAATCCACATAAAGGCCGTCACCTTCTGTGTCCTCCATATTTTCATCCATCCACTCCTTAAATTCGCGCAGCCAATCAGTCGATCTTTCTTTCTTCATCAATTCTGCTGTACTTATCAAAGAAGTAATTTTAGTGTCATTGTCAGCAGCGGTGGCTTCATCCTTCTTAGAACTAGCACTATCACGGGGGCTAGACTGCTGGTCCACACCTTCATCACATAGACTTCTCTCTTCCTCTTCAATACAGGCAAGTCGGGAAATCTTTTTCTACAGTAAATAGAGGTGCAAGCAGAATATCATTGAAGTAGTCATACAGTCACATTCAGTTGTGTTCAGGATACAAATGCAGGATGCCAAACTTGTGTTAAACTAATTCAATTTTTTCTAGATACATAGATGGTTTATAGTGTATTTATAGTATTATAGAAACTAACAGATCAATATGGCACCATCTAGGCTGAACCAAGCGAAAATGGAATCCTGGTAATATTCGGAAATAATGCTTCTCCATTACACATGAATATAATGCATATTCAATGGGAATGAAGCATAATACCAACTCACTAAACAACATGCATTGACTTGTCTATCCTCCAGTGAATAATAAAATCAAAAAGCCTTGACCAAGGCTTCATGCTTGGTCTGACATGCTGATATATAAATAGATCAGCCTGGTGGCAGCCGGTAAAAGAGATACATACCATCATAGAATTTGAAGCCTCTTCATCCTCACGATCATCTTTTGCAGGAAAATAAAATCCGTAACCAGCAGGTTGTTTTTGTTTGCTTGCAAACAATACTTGCTTTTCCCAGTATTCTTGTGTGTTCATACCTTTATCATCTAACTTCAACTGAGGCAGAAAAATTATGGAACAGGGTATTCATGTTACTCCAGTACTGTGGAAGAGATATATTATAGACAAGACTACAGTGGAAGAAAACAGATCAACATGCTAGAACTAAAGACACTTACATTTTCTGAATTATAGAAAAAACTAAAAACACGTGCTCGATACCACCGAGCACAGCAGATTGGGTTGCCTTCCAACCATAGGTTCTGTAGCAAAGATAAGCTGCCAAGGATTTCCATCTCTGAGAAATTTGATATGATGTTGTAAGACAGATCAAGACCCACAAGTGACTTCAGATTTTCAATCCCATGTATTGTGGTTAAAGCATTGTTTCTCAATACAAGTTTACCCAACCGACTGCAAACCTGCATAAAAGTACCATGTAATCAGACAACAAAAGTAATGGCAAGAAGCCTGTCCATGTTGTAAACTTGTAAGAAAGTTTACCTCACTCAAGGATGAAACAGAACGCAAATGATTAAATCCAAGGTCCAGATTCCGCAACTTTGTACATTTCCGCAGATTATCCACCTTTGCAAACCGGTTCCGACTAAGATCAAGGGTTTCAACCGCAGGTAACAACTGCAACGACTCGTCCATGAGTACCAGACCATTAGAAGCACAGGAGACATATGAAAGCCGAATCCATACAGGAGAGTCCTTGACATCCATCACTCTACTCACGAATACATGCCTAAGAGCATCCTGCAGTAGTGCAAAAATTAACTGTTATGAATTTCATGACATCGTAACATTCGGTAGAAGTGCTTAAGAAGGAGTTACAATAATCACTCGATTAATGCAAAGATATGTGCAATGTCTCTATCTAAATCACTTTTTGCTGCTACCTGAGCTTTTGGTTGCATGCCATAATAAGAAAAAAAAACTGTGGCACAGGCACTAATCTGCAAGTACCAAATCAGATAACCAGTACTGAAGTTCTCCAGCTAGAACTCAATTACAACTCTGTAGTCTATCAGAAAACAAAGAACAACATTTAAAAAAAAAAGAATAACAGATGTGATGGTATGTCGTGATTGCCGCACAAGTGTGTAGCGCAATTCTAGTGAGCTTACAATTATGTAGTCCATCACCCAATAAAAAACTATATTTAAAACAAAAGAACAGATGCGACATTACACATGTGTTAGTTTCAGGCGTCACTGTCATTTGTCAAACCCCAAACATCTAAGGTTCTAACTCAGAGGGAGTGGTAAATTTCATAAGAGTTTTCCTTTGAAAAACGAAGATGCACAAATCAATATTGCAGCTGCACACAAGTACATGTGTGACAATTCGATCAAGAAACCAGATGGCTGAGCATATTTTTAATCTCATGGCTTAACTAATTATATCAGGGGATAAATTCAGCATGTGCGAAAGGGATACCTATACAATAGCCTTACGGTGATCTTGATCATGTGCTGCACGAATTGCATTGCAGCGGCATTCCAAGATACTACAGTTGCTCTAATTCAAACAATAAATGGCGCCGACTAAATTGGTAAATTCGCATCAAAGGTGCAAGAGGAATACTCAATGACAACCTAAATACACGAACAAAATTCCGATAAACCCCACCAGAGAGACTTGAAACATCAGTAAACATATAAGTTTCACACTACAAAGGCATCTTAGAAGTAGGAGAACACAGACCAGCAACAAAATTGTCAGGAATCTGCTCATAACATAACATTTTAATACATGCACTGGACGAGATCAGATCATAGGAATCACGTGGGCTGAAACTGAACTCGGTTTTGCTAGCTGTAGATGAACCAAGCAGAGCATAATTTTCCACAGCTCAGAGTACTTGGTAGACTCTTAGTTTAGTAGGGAATCATAATTAGCTGTCACCACACCACGCGAATTGTCACAAACAACAAAATTATGTAGCAGCGCCGTCAGAATTACTCGAGTGGGAAACATGAGATGATCGCACCGTGGAATTGTGGCAGACGAGCCTCTCGAGCGTGTGGCGGAGGTCGAGCAATCCCCTGGCAGCGGAGGTGGAGAGGTCGCAGCCCCGCAGCTCGAGCACGCGGAGGCGCGCGAAGGGCAGGAGAGAGAGCGGCGCCGGGTCGCGTCCGGGCCCCGCGGCGAGGACCTTGAGCGAGGTGAGGAGGCGGAGGATCCGGCGGAGCTGCTCGAGCGCGCGGTGGTCGCCGAGGTCGGCGACGTAGGCGCGGAGGTAGTCGACGGGCGCCCCGGCGCCGACGGCCTCGAGCTCGCGCAGCGCCTCGAGGCGGGAGGCGACGTAGTGGAGGCCGACCGGGTGGAGGCGCAGGGTGACGGAGCCGTCGAGCAGCTCGCCCGCGTGGGTGGCCACGAAGCGGACGAGCAGGTCGAGGTAGCGGTCGCCGGTGACCGGCGGCGCGGCCCCGGCGCGGGGCGGCGCCATTGGGATCGGGCTAGGGTTTGGGCGCGCGCCGCATCGGCTGAGGTGGGCGGGAGGAGGAACGGCGGGTGGGCGGGGAGAAGGGGGAAACGGACACGGCCGCGCTGCCTGGTATGATTGGGGTCACGCGGGGTGGGGAAGGGCAGACCTGGCCAACGGGCCGGCCCGGCACGGCACAGGCCCGGCACGCTGGCTGACGTGCCTGGCACGGCCCGGCACGCTAGGCCCGTTAAGCTAACGTGCCGTGCCAGGCCGGCCAGCGTGCCTCGCCCCAAGGCCCGAGCACGGCACAGACGGTAGACGGGCCGGCACGTTGGCCCGTTTGGCACGCGGCCCGTTTTGTTTTTTCGTAAGCCCATCAAAGAAACTATTAAATACGCGTCGCTATCCTATACTAACACCAACGAATGGGTGGTCTGGTGGTTCGCTCGCGGGTTGAGGTTGCTGAGGTCGCTGGTTCGAGTCCTCTGTGACTCATTTTTGCGCCTATTATGCACGGACCCTCCTTGCATCCCCTAAACGGGCCGTGCCGGGCCGGCCCGCGTGCCCAGACCGAGGCACAGGCACGGCACCGGGATTTCGCGGGCCGGCACGGCACGCCACGGGCCGGGCCGGGCCGGTGCCGGGCTTTTTTCGCGTGCCACGTGCCGGGCCGCAAAAAGCCCGGCCCGGTGGCCAGGTTTGGGGAAGGGGACGGAAGGCGACGGGGGCTTGTGCAAATGTGCAATGCGACGCAATTGCAGGTGCCTGTTGGGACTTGGGCATCGTCGTCAGTTTCGCTTGGTTTTGGAAGCTTCTTTCTGAAGAAAGTCTTGTGTTTCTGAACCAACGGACGGGAGTGTCCGGGGGCTGCTGCGTGACTGTGACTCTTGCATGTTGCATTTGGATCTTCAGTAGTTTGTGTGTTTACTAGCTCGCGGATAAGGATGTTCATGTCATCGGCCACTAATACATGGTGTGTATACTAGGTTGTCTATAAGCGAAGAAAGAACACGGTGTAAGTTTGCGTTGTCTCCATGTTGAAGCTTGTGCTTGGCTTGTTGATTCAGAAGAAAAAAAACACGGGTTTGAGATGTAATGTAAAGTGGAATCCCACGGGATTCGAGAACACATGAATTCTGCAATATGTGTCGTTGGATGGTGTACAAGAATTAAACACGGACATTTGGGAGATTGATGAGAGAGAGTGGAGAGGTATAGAGTGAAAGTGCATTGGACTTCTCAAATGAAGATAAGAGTCTCTTTGGATTTTGGATTGTAGAAATTTCATAGCATTTTTGTAGAAGTTTATTTTTCTCCTATAGATTGCCTTTGGATGGATTGGATTCATATGCCTCAATTCCATAGAAATTTGAACATCCACTCCAACATCTTTTTTAGATTCAAATGCATAGGATCGAGGCACTTTTGCACTGTTTTTACTGTGTTATCATCCAAACGATTATTATTGTAGTTTTCCTGTCCTTTACAATCCTCTATTTTACACATGCAAACTCGTGGGATTCCTATGATTATCCTATTCCGGTGTTTTTTAACCATGTGATCCAAAGAAATGCTAAACTAAGGTTTGAGCTCATGTTTAGAATCCTATGGATTGGGGTGGGGGCATAGGAATAGATTCCGTGGGAATTTGGTACCCCAATCCTATGATGTAAAGGGCATTCATAGGAAAAAAATCCTTATGATTCAAATCCTCAAAAAAAAATCTATGAAAACCCTACAACTCAAAGGGACCCTAACCTCTTTTTTACACTCATTTGCTTAGGATCGTGGCACTTTTGATGTGTTCCATCCAAATGACTACTCATATAGTTTTTCTCTGTTTTGCACCTACAATCCTGTTAAATTCTTGTTTTTTTTTCTAATTCCTGCATTTTTAGATTCTACAATCCAAAGAAGCCCTAAGGTAATCACCAAGGCCGATAGTAGAGAAGATTAATTTATACTCTGCTATGTACAGTAAAAATTCGTTGCACAAGGAGTCATATAGCAAAAATAGAAAAGCACAGACTTTTTGTAAATGTTTGATTGCTTCCTTTCTAGTTGTGACATATGGCGTGATGCATGCCCGAGAAGTGTCAGAGAGTTTTGGTATGCCCGCGGCAGAGTTTTTTTACTTATATTTTTTGAGATTCAAAGTTTTAAATAGAATATATGTAGAACCATTCATTCGAACTACAAATCATTTTCATCATTTTGTTTCTGGTGCCGACATCAGCAAAATTGGCTCCTATGTTGATAGATTTAAACAAACTTTTTTGTAATCTAAAAAATGAGTATATTTATACTTGGTAGTACTTTGTGCTTAGGAGGGGAGCTATTTTGTTTCTGCCCGTATGAGCAGCTGGCACCGGCAGTTTGGCACTTTGTGCGTTCAGCCGCGAGATGCGGTGGGTCTCAGGTGGTACTGACCGAGAAAACGCCAGGCCAAGCGCCGTCCTTTTCCAGCTCAGGTGCTTCAGCCTTCCGTTTGACTGCTACGTAATCATCATAAGACCCGAGGCCAATAAATTACGTGCAAAATGACTACACCTATTTTCGCCCGAAGCATCGATCGCAAGATTACCCAAAAGCTCTCGTAGAAGAGTAAGCCGACACGCGACACTCAGCAGAGTAAACCCAATTAAGTTGACTACAGTGCCTGCGTGCCACAGCATCGCATGGTCGTCACGTGGTAGACCACGTGCTGCCTTCCAGAGCTTCTTTTGTCTGACACGCTTACTCTATCAGTTTTCCGCAGAAGAGTGCGGACGAATAGCGCCCGGGTGCACCTACACCCTTTATTTTCGCAAAAATCAAAAAAATAGTAAAACATGAAAAAAAAATCTGAAAAAATGGGGTGCATATGTATACAAGTTCTTCACACTCGTGTAAATTCTCATAATCAAATGATATTTCATATGGTCTGTGCAAAAAAGACAACCCGAGTTGTCAGAAAAAAATTTGAATACACATGTTTTCAATGTCTTATTTTGTCTTTTTTGCACAGAGCGCATAGAATGTCATTTTATTCTAAAAATTTGCACGGATGTGAAGAACTTGTATACATATGCACCCCATTTTTTTCAGAATTTTTCAAAAAGTTTTACTATTTTTGAATTTTGTGAAATCCGAGGGTGCAGGTGAGCTCGGGCTCACCTGCGAGTTTTCCGCAGAAGGAGTCCAAAATCGTTTTGTTCTTATTTTCCTCTTTTTGAATGTTTGGGGCGTCAGCCAAGGCACGGCATCCTAGGCATTAGGCAAAACAGATCATCTTGACATGCAAAAGGGCCGGCATGTTTTTGGGCTGGTCTTGCCTAGTATAGCCTGGCCCGATACAACGAGGCCGCTGCGTTTCTATCGGGCTAGTATCTGTTGAGTTGTGCCATACCCGATTACTCGGTAGGTGGGCTAAGAGTCAATCAATCCTGGGGATATTGGGCTAGTAGTTTGGTGACGAGCAGGAGAGCCCACGCAACTACTTGTGTGAAAAAACTAATGCCAAATATTACTGTATATATTTTGAGCTGTATAAACAGGACAAATTCTTGGATCTCAGTTGGAGAACAGTGCCAAATTCAAGAAATTTCAGATTTGTCAGATTTTTTTATTTTGTGTAGGTCAGAATACAAATTATTTCGGGTTGAAATTTTGCAGAACTATAGAATACATCATTGCATCTAGGATTTTTTTTTCATATTTTACTGAAATTTTAAAATGTCGAGTTCATAGAAATTCAAAAATGACTCCATGGAGGACGAGCTCCAAATCAACTTTTCGATGGAAGTCCCACTTTTCCGCCCTTCACTTCAAACTGAGTGGACAATCTATTTGCACCACATTTGGTTTATAGATTCAGTTCACACCACTTTGATTTGGCTGCAGAAAAACATAATATTAGTTTTTTGATAATAGAAAAACCTAAAGGAAGTTTGATCGAGTTTATAGAAAAAATATCAAAACAAATTACAATATGTAAACATATTTCATGATGGATTAAATAATTTTCATTTTATATTATAAATGTTGATATTTTCTTTAGAGGTTGAAGTTCACATAGTTTGATGTATACAAAACTAATATACATTACATTTTGACATGAGAGAGTTGTATTTTCCTATATATGCATGTCTTGGGACATAAGAAAAAGAGGGAATGTGCCAACCTTCTGTCTCGCCCGCAAATAGAATTAAAGGAAATTTGCAGATATTTTTTTCCATTGTACTTATGACTCATACAAGGTAATTGTTACACTACGACTCTAACAGATGATTTTCTCAATATCTTGTTGCATTGCAATTTTAGCATAAAATTGACCATCCATAGCTTTATTTTAACTATATGACCATGAAAAAACTTGAGCTAAACCTATAATGCCATTCTCTTTCATAACGGGGGTATAGGTCGAGAACTAGATGACAACAAGTCAACATTCCCAGAACGGAGGGGAGGGATGGACAAGAAAGATAGAGAGTAGGGGTACAAGTGGCGGGGAGCATATATGCTTCGTGCTTGCAGTTTTCTAAACCGGTTGCAATTTGAGTTTGACGGAGTTAGTTCATTTCGTAATGGGTTCGTAGCAATTCGACGTCATAGCCAACATCATGCATGTGCCATATTGTCCAACATGAAAACTCATATCGTGAGAGTGGTGGTTAAATTGGCATCTAAAAATCTGAAATTTGGTGCAAAATGTTCAAAATAATAAAATATGGCCCAAGCTACTTATACAAATTATAATCCACAAAGAAACGTGTGATACATTAATGAGGAGTAACATTGTAACTTCGATTGAGAAAACAAAACCCACAGGAAAGATAGGAGAAAACCAATGGCAAACACAAACTCTCTCCAATGCACAAATCCTCCACGCTAAACGCCATGAAAAAAACTCCTAATCTGGAAGTTCATACTCCTATAGCATGATTCTTGTGGGAAAATATATGTATACTCCTAATCGACCGTCCTCTCTTATACCTGCAGATACATACACGTATAATATATAAATATAATGGTGTGAAGTTGCAAACCAAACGAACTTCCCCTGGAATGTCAGTAGTGTTGCATACTTGCATGTAGCCGGTGCTCACGAACAAACAGCAATGCCATCTGGGACTGGTGCCTGCCTCGACTTGGCAATGGAGAAGGAGACGTCCAGCCATCCCCCCTTCTTGGCGCGCTCGACGTAGCAGCCGAGCTGCTCCCCGGCGTCCGGAACGTCCAGCGCGAGGTCGTCGACGCAGTCAGCCACCCTCTGGAAGCCCTTGGTCATCTGGTTCGGCGTGATGAGGCCGCGGCCGTAGCACTCGCTGAGCAGGGCCCAGAGCCGCTCGTCCTTGCCCCGCTTCTCGATGATCGCCACCAGCGCCTTCTTCACCACCTCGTGGTGGAAGAACGGCATCCCGAGCTCCTTGATGCACCGGCACGCCTCCCGGACGCCTCCGCCGCTGTCGTACTCCTGCAGCAGCTTGCCGATCTTGTCCTTCACCTCGTTCAGCTCCCAGCCGGCCTTGCCGGTTCCGCCGCCGCCCCAGCACCGCAGGATCCGCTCCGCCGAGAGCTTTGCTCCTAGCAGGGCGTGCGCGTTCCGCAGCGCCAGAATTCCCGGGGAGCCTGCCGCCTTGCGGCGGCCGGCCTCCTCCTCCATCGCCTCCAAGTCCGACGGCGCGATCACCTCGTCGACTACTGACCTGGCAAAGAACATGGCCAGGTCCTCGACGATGGCGGGGTTGTCCAGCGCGGTGTCCTCGGCGGAGTCGATCAGGAGGTGGAACCCTGCCACGACGTGCTCCGGCGGCATGCAGAGCGAGGACAGCAGCACGGATGCCATTTCTTTCTCCCGGTTCTTCCGGTCCATGGCGGCGCTGATCAGCTTCTTGACGAAGATGGCGTTGACGGAGGAGGAGCACGAGCTGTTCAAGGCCTCCAGGCTGTTCACCGACTCGATGATGTCCCCTGTCAAGAAGTACTCCTGTATGACCGACAAGGCCTTTGCCTTGAACTTCTTGACGGCGTCGTCGTCCTCCACGGCCTTCGTCGGCTCCGGACCCAACGGTTTCAGGGACGACGCGCACAGCCAGCCCTCCGACGAGGCCTTCAGGATTACGGTTTTCAGGAGGCACCTCGCGTTGGGCACGTCGAGCGTCAAATCATCAACGGAGTCGATCATACGGTTGAAGCCTTTGATGATCTGGCTCTCGTTGATGACACCTTGGTTCGACGCCGACTTGAGGAGGTCCAGGATGTGGCCCTCGGCCGCGCCGCCACGCTCTATGGCGAGAACGAGCGCGCGCTTGACGACGTCGTGGTGGAAGAAGGGGATCTTGAGGTCCCTGATGCACCGGAACGCCTCGGCCGCGTCGCGGGCGGCCAGGTACTCCTCCAGGATATCGGCGATCTTGGCCTTGGCCTCCTCCACGGTGATGTTCTTGATTCCTCCCCACCTCTGCAGGATGATCTCCCCGTGGTGCGGCACGGACAGGTAGCTCTTCTCCGCCCTGTGGATGACCTCGGCGCCCTTGCAGCCGTCGGGCAGGCACGGCAGCTGCTTGGCCAGGAACGCCGGGGGCAGGATGTCGTCGACGACGGCGCGGGCGAGGAAGACGGCGAGGATGTCGACGGCGTCGGGGGTGTCGACGGAAAGGTCGTCGCAGGACTCGGTGAGCTTGCAGAAGCCCTTGTAGACCTGCGGGCGGTCGATGACGTCGCCGTAGAGCGAGGAGAGCAGCACGGCGGCCATCTCCTTCTCCCTGTCGTGCCGGTCCATGGCCACTGAGACCAGCTTCTTGACGAAGTAGTAGTGGTAGCACGGCACGCGCAGCTCACGCAGCTCGTTCGCCGTCGCGGCCACGTCGTCCGTGGAGAAGTACTCCTCCACGATCATGGTGGCTTTCCTCTTGAACTCGATGAATTCCTGGGACGACACCGAGGGAGTCGGCAGCTGGTCCACATCCTGAACCATTTTTCCTTTGTGATCCGTAAAGAGGAAATCTGGAGCTGATCGCGACACGAAATTGCAGGGAGAAACACTGGATCTATTACCTCAGCGGCGGCGCTTGGGCATTTGATCGGCGCGCGAGCGGGAGGAACGGAGCCTCTGGGACTGGACTCCATTGGGGGCGCACTCACTCTGCAATTTCGTTATACTGTCCAATTAGGCGCCGTGACCCCCTGCATTCACCAGATGCAGGCGCCTTGGACACACATCTCCGGTTACATGTACAGATACGATCGACCAGTTAGAGAGGAATCATCAACATGGAACGAAATCAGCCGAGGAGCTCCCGTGTTCATCCGGTATTATTCTGGCTTGGCAGGGACAGCTCTGCCTCAGGGAGCGGTTGAGAGAGAGCTGTGAAGAGCGAGGGCGGCAGATGGAATGGCTTTTATCTGTTCATGCATGCACCCTCCCTGGGAAACAGGGGAAAGGAACGGGAGGGGTAGGCATGGCCGCACCGTGGCATCGCCGGAGCGGGAGATGGGTACCGGCGTGTTTCTGGTCCATGGAACCAGTGGACACGCGTTGGGATGGGCATGAGGCAGTTGCATCCGATTTACGAGGGTGCCATTGAGGACCTCGAGGTGAACTAGTGGCCAGGGTACATGCGTTGAGATCATAGAAAAAAATAGCCCATTATATCCCGTATAATAGCGCGTTATAGCTTATTTGAAGAGGCTACGCTATATTTAGCCGAAAATAACCGCTATGACGCTAATCACGTTTTATACGCGCTAAACCACGCTAAACACGTTAGCGTTATAGCACGTTACGTTATTTTTTTTTAGAAATAAACGAGATTACATCGGCCCCCAAAAAAAGTCCAACACGCACTCCATCTCACTAGGTCACTCCCCAGTATCTAATTCAACCCTCCTCACCCAATCCTCCTCGGCTGTTCACGGAAGAGACGGCGGCGTCTCGTCGAGTTGCAGGCTTGCAGTGACGATGGGAGCGCTTAATCCACCGGCGTATCGAGCTCTTCCTCCGCCTCGAGTTGCATCGGCGGCGGGAGCGCTTCCTCAACATCACAAGGAAAGAGAGTTTCTCGTCCTAGGAAGTGGATTTTCCTGTTTTACGTGGTGATGATGGGGTGCAAGCTGGTGGATCTTCTAGTGAATCTGAAGATGACGCCAATGTTGTAATTAAAAGTTTTAAACCGGTTGTCTTTTAGATTTTGATACTTTGTTTATGGATTTATGCCTTATATTTGTGTCTATGCCATGGATTTAGACCTTGACTTTTGCATCTGGTTAGCTAGTTATGCATGTATTTGTTTTGGACAAATATTTAGTGTTGAAATTCTTAATATTTAGGCTGTATATTGCATTGTTTTGCGAAACGCTATTTCCAATATAGCACGATATATCACGATATAACTTTTATAACCTTTTGAGAAGGGTCACGCTAAAAATGATAGCGCGCTATTTTTTTCCTTGGTTGAGATAGAACCGGGCAGACGGCATAAAAGAACTTGCACAAAACACCAACTGTTAGTTGCCGTAATTATTGACAAAGGGCATATAAGAAAATTTTGTACTCAACCCCAACTATTGCCGTAGTTGTTGCATAAATTAGTCAATTATCATGTTTTGGGCACAACTCGTCGGGGTGATGTTTTGGTACCCGGGAGCATATGCTCCCGGTTTCTAAAATGTATTTTAAAAAAATTTGAAACTTCAAAATTTCGAAGAAAAAGCTGTTCGTGTACATCTTGACATTCTACGTGCTCACATTTATAGGACACGCCCACCTCCCAGATCTTTCTTTTACATCCGTGCTGGATGCTAAGCCGCTTCAGTATATATGGTGCCTGATAAGTACCTCGAACTGCAAATGGCTAGAGACCTTCCTATGCAATGGCCAATTATTTTGTCCACCTTCATCCTCACTAAGATGGCTGAGCTCGTCAAGGGTGGGCCCGATATTGAAAAGGGAGTCAAAGACAAGAGTTTGGAAGTGATTTGCACCAACGTTCTTCTTTTCTACGGCACCAAGGTCACCCATATGCTGGTGTACAACCACGTTAGGAAGTGGAGACTTAAATGGTACAAGATCCGTGCATTGTCACACGTTGATGGAGTGGAATGGCGGGAGGACACAACTTCCTTTTTTATGGAGGAGGATGTGTTCCTAAGACATGTAGTGGTGAGCTTCCATAATTACACTAGTCATGTTTATTCGCCAAATTGTGTGCCCAGGAACTAACTATGCTGACATTTCAGCTGCACCCGAATGACGATCGTTTCATCGACCAGCTAATTCAGAATTATGATAAGTTGAAAATCATTTTCAGAAAAAATCGTCCTAAGAGTCCCGTCGGGGTTGAGATGCTTCATCGCGCTCACTCTACGCCCTATGGACCTTCCTCTACTGCGCCAGGAAGAAAAGCTGGATCGGCATGTTATAAGCCGTCACCGTAGCGGAGAGAAACTAGATGGCTTATCGATTGCTAGCTCCGCATTCTTGAAAACAGGAAGAAGGCGCTGTTGGAAGAACATCAATCGCTCATCGTGGCGGCTGCCCACCACGGTGAAAAATATAGAAAAAGGTGAGATGAGAGAGTGCTTTAGGGGGTGGAGTGCTAATCCACCTCATGAACAACGAAGTGGAATGTATCGCCTATCTTGCGATGACCCCTCAACTAAAGAAAGAGTGGTTTACTTCCTTCCTTCGCAGACACCACTTGTGATGAGCTAGTGACGGTGTTTATGTTGATGTGTTTTGTGTGATGCCCTGACCTAGATCCCCTCAATTATGTACTACATATTAAACCGATGTGATATCTCTATAATTTGTGAGGCGGTATATACTAAACCCCTCAGATGCTGAACTTGTGATGCATCACCGGCAGTTGTTGTGCTGAATTCGTGGTGCACTAGGTATCTTATGAACTGTTTAGGACATGATACTAAATCCCTAGTTGTTGTGCTTGTTTTATGTTCTTTTCTACTTAGCCCGTGTTTTAAGATCGAACTATGATGGTAATATCACCACTCCAACGAGTGATGAGAGTATATGTATGTGAGTATGATACCTTCGATCCGGATTATCGGATTGCAGTACATAGATTTCCCCCCTATGAGACCTAGGGTTTATCGAACCTCGAAGTATGTGCTTGATAAGGTTAGTCAACAAGCCTAAGAAAGTTGTATTAAATTCACGTTTCACCGGACCGATCTTGTTTTCTGAAAGGATTGTTTTCAATAGATTAAAATAAGCTAGGGCTTAAGGTTTCACCTGCAGTAGTGCGTTAGTTTCATGGGATAAATAAGATAAGGATGCAAACAATTAGTAATAATTAATTCTCATGCTATATAATATATGTAGGCAATGTGTCCATAAATCACTATGGCTCAGAACACCAATTACCATAGATTATTTGTCCAACCGCTGGCCCTAATCCGTCTCGCGGGGTTGACTTGGTATTTAAGAATTAACAGATAAAATCATTAAGTATTGTGACATCATTGTTGTTCCTAAGAGAATTGTTTTCAGTTGTTGTACTCCTCTTACTGTCACTGAGTTTCACTGTCAGCCTTCCACGCATCTTCGTCATACCTACACCTTGATCACTCTTCGGGGTCTTGGGTACCTGACAAGTCCTAGGAGCGAGGCATAGATACAAACACGTACATGTATAACATAGATAAGTCATTAAGCTAACTTCCCATGGATAATAAATTGCACATAGCTGCGAGGCTAGGCCTCAGCCCTTAGCCCCAGTGGAATACTCACACATCGCGATCATATCAGCAATAGAAAATATTGTTGTAAATAGTACTTGGATTGAAATAATGATAGTTCTTACAATGTTGCCAATCGCGATAAGATCAAGATTACAAAGCAGTATGGCTATGACTATGGTGGTGATGGTGGTGTGGAGATGCGGCAGCACTTCATGGTGGTGATGATGAATGGATGCGGCGACATCATGGTGATGATGGGTGATGTCTCTCTTCTGGTGGCTGCTTCCTCCCCTCCTTATAGTAGCAGCGGACGAAATTAGGTTTTCGGAGGCCTTCCGATGCGAATTAGCCCTCGGCCCTGTGATGACTTTTGGACGGTTTGATATGACGGTCGCAACGCCGTATGGTACGGTGGCGGGTACGGTCGGTCGCCACCATACCGCCACTCGTTACACTTGGTTCAAAGGCATCTTGACTTGTAATTTATTTCCTTGATCATTTCCTTCCTTTTAGTCCAGATTTCTAGTAATTTCCATGTCCAAAACTGCAGATAAAAATCATGACAAAGGGATTTTGCAATTGATTGAATATTAGTGATTAGTGGCAGGTGTAGAGTCAATATCTTGTCAAATAAATGAAAAGGATACGGTTCAAATAGTGAATAAAGATGCGTATAATTTACACGCCTCAAAGTATGTAACCAAATAGCCGGTGTTTGTATTTGTGTTGCACATACAACCGACCAAACACTAGGTCTTGTTTTCCTTGCTTCAAGCCAAACAAGCCTGACTGACACTTTGTTGGCAACCAAACGGGTTGCATAACATGACTAAGGCCGCGTTATTTTATGACCAGATCCCGATGGGCCACAAACGCAAAGTATCCAAAATGATTGCATGTAAACTAAACAGACCCTTAGATCTTTACGTTTCGGTGCATCCCAGGCAACCACTATGCCAATCATCAGCTCTAGCCACGCTCGGCACAATTCGCTGGACCAAGACGCTTTGGGGCTTTGCAACATGCAACTAGGAAGCTAGCGTGCATCCACCTCGAAGTTAGACGTGATACCTAATAAACGATAAAGTTAAGCAAGATCAAACCAACGGGGACATGAGATTTTAACATGGAAAACCCTTTCAACAAGGAAGAGAAAAAACCACGGACGCCAGCCAGCAAGACTTCACTATATCGAGGTGAGGTTACAAACCATCGAGATTTACAATGTGTGGCTGTCGTCATGGTGAACAACAGATGCCTAGGGGTAGGCTTAAGTTTTGGGGCCGATGGACGCTAGAGGATTCGGGGAGGGATTGCGAGATGGAGTCGCACACGAAGAACACTACAAACACAAAGATCTACCCTGCTTCGGGGCCCTTGTGGGGAGGTAAACCCCTACTGCAGCATCTATCCTACTTTGGTGTATTCTCATCTCATATGCGGTGGGTATAAATGCTCCTCGAGCTGTATGGAGCTAGCCATGGAGAGCTGCTCAAGGAAGAAGAAGAAGCTAAGGCAAAGGGGGGAAATGAGCCCGCGTGCGCGCTCTCTGGGCCCTTGGGAGCGTTCCCCCTGGTGCTCTTTATAAAGAGAGCCCAGGGGACAAGGTATGCCCCACAGGACACTGCACATAACACTGCCGGTGAAATGACTACTGGGGTCTTGTCTGCCCTGCAGACGCGTCACGGAGTGCACTGTAGCCACGTCGCTCTGTCCTTGTCCTCGTCATCTTATCCTTTGACCTTATCCTCTGGTAGCAGGCATTGATATTTGCAGAGGGAATATGCTAGTTTGCTGCCTACACCTCGGCTCGAGATGCAGCAGATGATCCGTCCTGGCAGTGTGGATGCCGGCCTTTCCTTCCTTGCTACGACCCGGCCAGGGAGCGACCCGGCCAGGGGCTCTAGAAGTCGGCCTCCTAGCGATCGAAGCACGGCTCCCTGGTCGATCCGGTCGATGGCAACGGCCCAGCCGAGTGGAGTTGATTCGGCCCAGCCGAGTGGAGCATTTCTGGCCCAGCCGGATGAAACATTCCCGGCCCAGCCGAGTGAAGTTGATCCCAGCCCAGCCGGATGAAGCATTCCCAGCCCACCCGGGTGAAGTTGATCCCGGTAGAGGTAATTCGACCCACCCGGGTCAGTGGAAAGCCGGCCCACCCGAGGTAAAGTGACAAGCCGGCCCACCCGGGATGACAGGGATACGGCCGGGGTGGCTGGGAGCCGGGTGGAGGAGATCCGGCCCACCCGGGTCTGGAGGATCCCGGCCCATTCCGAGTTTGCTTGGTGGCCTGCCGGGTGAGGGGAGATTCGGCCCAGGTTAGCCTTTCTCCCCTTTTTCTTTATCATTTACTTATTTATTTGCTCTTCCTTCTTTTTCATCAATAAACAACCAACTCTGGGTACCCGGGGTTACATCCCCGACATTAGTCCCCGAGGCTATGTAGGACTTGGAGAGTCGTGCATAGTCTTACCAAAAAATTGGTATCGCAGAGTTGGTACTCAAAAGACAGCTAGCACAGGCTGAATCGAATTTATAGCCATCATGGGAAATATTAAAATCCCACGTCGGCAGTACGCGCTGTGTCATTTTGCAGCCTGCATGGACGTCATCACATGCTGGTTTTTAGCCGAGCTGGGGATTATTACATATGTCGGATGTCAACAGCCTTTTTCTGGATTGACTTAGTGCCTGCATGGGCATATTTCATATGTCGTTTTACCGACATCCGATGTCTCCAGCATAAGCTGGTTTGACATACTGGCCTCTTGGGCATATATTTTTTATGTCGGTTTACCGATATCTAATGTCTCCAGCATAAGCTGGTTTGATATGAAGCCTGCATGGGCATTTTTCATATGTCGGTTTACCGACATCAAATGTCTCCAGCTTAAGCTGGTTTGACATATTGGCCTTTTGGGCATATTTCTTATGTCGGTTTGTGCCACTTTGGGCTTTTATCGCATAGATATGTCGGCAGCATGAGCTGGACCGACATTTAGCCTGCTTGGGCATTATTATATACCGGTTTCTAGCCTTCTTGGGCATTACCGAAATTGTATGTCGGCAGCACGAGCTAGACCGGGATACAGCCGTCCTTGGCTGAATTTGACATTCTGCCTTCATGGGCACTTGTCGGATGACGAGTTGAGATTTTTCTCAACGCGTAACACTCGGTGAGATTAGATATTTTTCGACTCTGAGCACCGAGAAAATGATGCCATGATACTCTGCAAGCTCGAATAACTGAAGAATCATGATAGTCGATAAGGCCGATAAAGATAACGATTTGTGAGATGTTTGATGATGTGAGATAAATGCCGTGATATTTTGGCAAGCCGAAATAAACGGCGATTCAAGATATTGCAGGATGCCCAGATATTCTGGCAAACCGACATAAACGGCGATCTGGAGATATTGCGCAGTGATATTCTGATTTGCTGACATAGGATATGTTGGGATGATATGCCATTTATGATTCGGCAAGGCGATGTCAACGATTATCCGGGATATGCTCTTAAGCCACAATGAGTATAAAATGAATCCGAGAAGACTGATATACCACGAACTTGGTGATGGATATTTTCTCGGTAAAACCGTTATCACCTTTCAATGTTAGTTCAAGCATATATATATAACGAATATTTTGACGAGAGCAACAACTCTATTAACAGATGAAAATTACTCTAGCATGTGTTGGAAACTGAATCTAGCAGCAAGTCTATGCACAGATGTGCAGACTCGGGCTCCACCGAGTCCCCGAGTTGCTTTTATTATCTAGGAGAAACTGTAAAACAGACTGACCAACCAGTCCCCGGGTCAAGACATTTTGGTCCCGGGGAAAACAACTAAGCAAAGCAGAAAAGAGGGGAGAGTCCCCGAGCACTGTTTGAGACTATTTAAAAGAGTGATGCAGACATATAAATGATACTTACGAGGCAATGTTGTTGGAGAAGTCGAGGAAGACGTTGATGCCGGCATGAATATCAATATGTCGGCCTGGGCCACCAACATCTCGGCCCGGACCACATGTATGTCGGATTTGACCAACATATGTCGGATTCCCCAAGCTTAACTCGGATTTCCCAAGATTAACTCGGATTTCCAAGCCTTAACTCGGATTTTCCAAACTTAACTCGGATTTCCAAGCCTTAACTCGGATTTTCCAACCTTAACTCGGATTTCCAAGCCTCAACTCGGATTTCCAAGCCTTAACTCGGATTTTCCAACCTTAACTCGGATTTCCAAGCCTTAACTCGGATTTTCCAACCTTAACTCGGATTTCCAAGCCTTAACTCGGATTTTCCAACCTTAACTCGGATTTCCAAGCCTTAACTCGGATTTTCCAGGGTATCTCGGATTTTTCCAGCACATCGACATATCTCGGATTCGAACTGTAGTCAACTCGAAAATGAGTTAACGCACGGGGACGATGCCGAAGTTGAGTCCCCGAGTCACTTTTCTCATCCGGGATCTGCCGATGATGTCCGTTGGTGGAGGCAGCGCTAGCCTCTGCTCACAGCGGCAAGCTAGAGCGCGGGGGACAATGGCGATGTCGAGTCCCCGCGTTGATGACGAAGGTCCCGTCCGAATTGATCCAGCAAGCGCCACTGAGAGCCCCACGGTGGGCGCCAACTGTCGTCGTGGTGAACAACAGATGCCTAGGGGTAGGTTTAAGTTTGGGGGCCGATGGACGCTAGAGGATTCGGGGAGGGATTGCGAGATGGAGTCGCACACGAAGAACACTACAAACACAAAGATCTACCCTGCTTCGGGGCCCTTGTGGGGAGGTAAACCCCTACTGCAGCATCTATCCTACTTTGGTGTATTCTCATCTCATATGCGGTGGGTACAAATGCTCCTCGAGCTGTATGGAGCTAGCCCTGGAGAGCTGCTCAAGGAAGAAGAAGCTAAGGCAAAGGGGGGAAATGAGCCCGCGTCCGCACTCTCTGGGACCTTGTGAGCGTTCCCCCTGGTGCTCTTTATAAAGAGAGCCCAGGGGACAAGGTATGCCCCACAGGACACTGCACATAACACTGCCGGTGAAATGACTACTGGGGTCTTGTCCGCCCTGCAGACGCGTCACGGAGTGCACTGTAGCCACGTCGCTCTGTCCTTGTCCTCATCATCTTATCCTTTGACCTTATCCTTTGGTAGCAGGCATTGATATTTGCAGAGGGAATATGCTAGTTTGCTTCCTTCACCTCGGCTCGGGATGCAGCAGATGATCCGTCCTGGCAGTGTGGATGCCGGCCTCTCCTTCCTTGCTACGACCCGGCCAGGGGCTCTAGAAGTCGGCCTCCTAGCGATCGAAGCACGGCTCCCTGGTCGATCCGGTCGATGGCAACGGCCCAGCCGAGTGGAGTTGATTCGGCCTAGCCGAGTGGAGCATTTCTGGCCCAGCCGGATGAAACATTCCCGACCCAGCCGAGTGAAGTTGATCCCGGCCCAGCCGGATGAAGCATTCCCAGCCCACCCGGGTGAAGTTGATCCCGGTAGAGGTAATTCGGCCCACCCGGGTCAGTGGAAAGCCAGCCCACCCGAGGTATAGTGACAAGCCGGCCTACCCGGGATGACAGGGATCCGGCTAGGGTGGCTGGGAGCCGGGTGGAGGAGATCCGGCCCACCCGGGTCTGGAGGATCCCGGCCCATTCCGAGTTTGCTTGGTGGCCTGCCGGGTGAGGGGAGATTCGGCCCAGGTTAGCCTTTCTCCCCTTTTTCTTTATCATTTACTTATTTATTTGCTCTTCCTTCTTTTTCATCAATAAACAACCAACTCTGGGTACCCGGGGTTACATCCTCGACAGTGGCTTATCTCGTGCGGTGGCTTACAAGATGTATTTATAGTGGTCCTGACCTAATCCAGGTCAGTAACGATCCGTGTCCAGATAGCGTGCATCCACCTCGATACCCAACCGCTCTCCGTCCCAGTTGTGCTTGTACATCACCTAAGCCATCCGATCACAGCCGACGTACATGCCCTGATTAATGAAGAAAATTGCCACAACAGCTCACCGGGATTGAATTGATATGCTAGACCATTAAACCAAAAGTCCAAAATGATGGAAAGGGCTAGGCTATATATTTTAACACTCCGCATACGTCTAGGCTGGACATGCGGGAAGACCATAGGCTTGGGATAGATGGGAGATCGCAACTATTTTTATATTAAATAGTGCGGGCTTGAACTTGAGACCTCCTGACTCTGATAACATATTGAATTGATGCGCTAGGCAATTAAACTAAAAGTCCGAACTGATGAAAAAGGCTCTATATATTTAACAGCGGCAACCACCAACCAACCACGCCTCGACTGGTCTTACCTCTCGAGTGCCAAGAAAATGTTGTGGCGAGTAAGGAAGCGCCTCCCGTCTAATGACAATATAGCTCGTAGGCACGGACCTTGGAACGGCTTGCGCGTCTTATGTGGCGAGTTTGAGGACTCTAACCACATCTTCTTCAGGTGCACATTGGCCAAATTTATGTGGAGCACAATTAGGGAACTGTTGCACTGCTTTTGGAACCCCTAGCTAGGCGACAGGACCGCGAAGCTGTGGAGCTAGCGATGGCAGGATTCGCTCGCTCTACAACTCCGTGAGGGATCGGCCGGAGGTCATCAACCCTCACCATGTCGTTATCTAGCCGTAGATTGATAGTTTGCCTACGGGCACCTCCCCCACCCTCCCGATAGGAGGCGTGTGATGATGTAGCTTACATGATACCTAAAACTTCAGTTATGTGTCTGCTGTTGTGTTGTAACTTCGATTGTTGTTGGATGACTGGATGGATTTGCTAATTTAAATCTCGACTCTGCTCGAACCTTCTGTAAAGAAACAAATGTTGTAGCCATTCGTTGGCTTGTCGGAGTTTCTTCGATGGCCTCCCCCTGGGCAAAAGTTTGGCTTACAGATGGCCAGGATTGACCCATAACTTTTGATCGGGAGGTTTTGATGAAAACTTACCTCCTCAGTGTTCCTCCAGGGGGAGGCCACTGAAGCAAGCCTCTATCAATTTAGCCTCACCTCGAGAGCCCATCATCGTGTGTTGAGTTGTCGAACCATGTACATATGTGATCCTTAGTTTCTTGCACGATAGATGCAGCAATTGCTGCACCTGTCTTGAGACTATTTTCGATTTTTCAGTTATCTTAAGGAGATGGGATCCAAGCTTTGCTATGAAGGCCGGTGCAACTGGGTCTGTCAAAATCTTTCCGTTTTGAGAAAACTTTGTTTTTGCCACACTAGTTTTTGCTCATTTTGCTTTTGTCGCTTGATGCATCTAAAATGCATACGTGAACTTTGCACTATAATAGTCATATTTCAATCATATTTGCATAATATAAGGGGTATATTACTGTTATTTAATGATTTTTGGTAATTAATAATGATTTCCACTTTTTATGGAATTAATCCTGCGCAGGCAGAAAACCCCTATTTCTTTCCTTATTTGTTTCAGGACCTTAACGACGTCATAATGAGCTATAAATTTACGGGGGTCATTATTTTGGAAGGAGAAGATTTAGGAGCGAAAGAAGTCAACGAACGGAGGCCGGAGGACCAAAAGGGTGGGTCCCACGCGGCCAGGTACTGTAGCCGCGTGGGCCTATCCCAATTGGCCCTCGTGGCCCCGTTTGCGTTGATCCTTCGCCCAGAAGCTTCCTCGTGACCTAAAAATGCCTATATAAAGAGCCCCCTGACGTTCTCCGAAGGGAGAGCCGCCACACGAGATAAACAAGAAACAGAGACCAGGAGGCTGCAGATTGGAGGGGGAAAACTCCGGCGGAGCCCTGCCGGAGAGGTCTCCTTCTTCTCCATCGACATCTCCACCGTCTCCATGCTGAAGAGGGAGTAGTTCACCTCTGGACTATGGGTTTGTGGCAGTAGCATATGTATCTCTCTTCTCTCTCTCTTGAGCTTCACTAATTAGCACCGTATGAGCTGCTGAACATGATTACGGTCACCGTTGTATTACCATTGTGGTGGATCTTTCTATGAGTTAATATATGTTGAGATTGCAATGTTATATTTCAGTTATGGAAATAGATGCATATTATGTACCCCGTTCTTGTATCCTTGTTATGATCAAGCATGTTTATGAGAGCGTGTGTGGGGAAACGTGTGCATTAGTTGGAGTAACGGGGGTGGTGAAGTGATAAGCTGACAACTTAATATCATGATCCATTGGGTGTTTACCTTACTTTGTTACCTCACTAGGGATAAACCAAAATACCATGTTGTAGGGTAGGAGGAGTGACATGCCTCTACCTAAGACTAGATCCATCATGTGTTTATTTTCACTTCATGTCATTAATCTTAAAGCTATACTCTGATGTTATCTTAATTACTAAGGTGCATGATTTAGTTCACATCTTGGTGGAGTATAAGTGAGACTAATTATCAAAAGGTCTCTATGTTAGGACGTGATGCCCATATAATTAGTAACATGTCATTAAACTTGTTTGCAATCTCATATGTTAATCCTATGTCTACTCATTTGCCACACTATATTAAAGAGAGAGTGCATGTGTGAAACCATGAACCCCGGTCTATTTTTAATCATAAGAAACAACTTTCCAACCACTTTTAAGCATCTTTTACATTCAGCCATTTTAAAATCAGAAAATACAAAAACACTTTTACTTCTTGCATTCACATATAAAAACCCCAAAAATACCATCCATCCTCATTACTATCATCCTTTCATACTTATTTACCACCATTGCATATTTATTTACTGTTTTGCATTCATTATCATCTTAATATCATTCTCACACCTTGTGCTTGACAACCACTTGGTGAGGTTGAGGGCACAAAGCAATCTATTTTGTTTGCAGGAAATCTAGAGAAGGACAAGAAGATAAAACCCACACTACTGATTCCCCGAGAGTTCGATATTAAACCCTCGAGTCACCTTCTTGGGGAAAAACTACCACTTCTACATACTCTGCACTTGGAGGCTCAACCTATCCCTAATATATTATCTTCCTTTCAGGGTATCAAGAGTACTTGTTGGCGTTGTTGAGGAAGAAGAACACTCTCATCAATCCCGTCATCGAAGGTTTTTCTGGCGCCGTTGCCGGGGAATCATAGCTGGAAGGTTTTATCCAAGGATATCACAACAAAGTCAACTTCATCACCAACTTGTGCTAACACCTAAACTTGGGGAGGTTGCACCTACGTGAGCATCATCTTGTCCATCTTTACCTTCAAGCATTTTATTTTGTTTTGTTTTTGTCTTGCATGTCATATTTAGATTTCGGTTTGCATATTTTATTTTCAGTTTGCAATTTGTTTTGCATTAGTTAATTCGGTTTGCATTGTTTTAGTGTCATTTTATTTTCAATTTTGCATTAAAAATTCAAAAACACCTAAAAATCTGCTAAAATGGGTGATAGGACTAAGTTGTGTGACTACACAAATACTCCAAATGATCAATTTATTGCTAAACCTATTACCACACCTGAGATACAAGCTGATAGCTATGAAGTAAGTCCTAGTTTGTTGAACTTGATAGCTAGGGAGCAATTTGGTGGTAGTGCTGTGGAGGATGC
The DNA here is from genome assembly GCA_012064385.1 of Puccinellia tenuiflora. NCBI lineage: Eukaryota > Viridiplantae > Streptophyta > Magnoliopsida > Poales > Poaceae > Puccinellia > Puccinellia tenuiflora. The sequence continues at coordinate 1,437,740 of QRDG01000240.1, read as the reverse complement.
CTCTATACATCTTCATGATTTTGTTGAAATCTGTGACATGCAAAAATTTAAGAATGTTGAAAGTGATGTTCTAAAACTGAAATTATTTTCTTTCTCACTTAGAGGAAAAGCTAAGGAGTGGCTGCGTTCATTACCAACTGATAGCATTAAAACTTGGAATGATCTGAAAGAAGCTTTCATTAAGAAATACTATCCTCCTGTTAAAATCTTGCAAAATAGAAACAATATTCTATCTTTTAGGCAAAATGAAAATGAACATGTTGCTATGTCTTGGGATAGGATAAAACTTATGCTTAGAACTTGCCCATCACATGGAGTTAATGAATGGACCATACTACACTCTTTTTATAATGGTCTGAATTACATGTCTAGAAATATACTTGATTCTGCTGCTGGAGGTGCTTTTATGGGAAAAACTATAGTAGAGGCTAAGAATATATTGGAAATCATTTTGCAAAACTATAGTCAATGGCATACTGATAGAGCACCTAGTTCATCTAAGAAAGTAAACTCCATAGAAGAAACTCATGATTTGTCATCTAAGATGGATACTATTCTTGCTTTGCTTAATAAACCTAGTGTTGAAAATATCCCTTTGCAAGAACTAGTTGGTGATAATTCTGAAAATATTGATGTCAACTTCATTAGGAATTATGGAAACAATGGGTATGGTAACAACAATTATAATTTTTATAATAAACCTCCTTATGTTCCCAACAATCGTCCTTTTGTTCCATATCCTAATGCTAATGATAAATGGAAACATGTGTCATCAAGTAATGATAATTTTGAGACTAAGAAAATTCTTATGGAACAAGTTGCTAGTCATAATACCATGATACAAGAGTTGAATAAGTCTGTTGCTTCTATTAGTTCTGATATTAAAAACTTACAACTCCAAGCTGCAGGACTAGACAAAGCCCTTTCAAAACTTGCTGATAATCAAGCCACTTTATTGAGTATGTCTGCTGGAAAACCACAAGCACCACCTGTGGTTGGATTGAATTCTATATATTTTTCTGAAAATGTTCCTCTTACTTTGGAGGAAACTCTGAATGAATTGCTAAATTATCCTGAATATTTGTTGCCTTTTATGTCTCATCTTATGGCTTCAAAAGAAGAAGTTAGTAAAACTGAATATGATGAAAGAAAAGTTGAAGAAGTTAAGATGCTAAGTGAAGTTAATGATCCTTTGCTTAATTTGGAGAATAGTAGCTTGCATGAATTAATATCTATCTTACAAAAATTTGCAAGTGATCCTTCTATTGATGTTAACCAATCTGGTTTTGGTTCCTATATTGCTAATCATGTCTTGAAAGAAAAAATTGCTAGATACAATCAAGAAGCTATGATACCACCTAAGCTTGGGGATGTGTGGATCCCCAAGGTGCTAGTAACTATTGGAAAAGAGACACACCATGCCATACTTGATCTAGGATCCAGTGTCTCTGTTTTATCTAAACAATTATATGAAGCACTTGAATTAAAGAATCTTGAAAAATGCTCTATTAGACTTGCACTTGCTGATAATACCATTAAACTTGCTTTAGGAAAAGTGAGTGATGTTATGGTAGAGTTACATATGACTTTTGTACCAATGGATTTTCTAATCATGGATATGGAGAATAAAACCTCTAGTCCTATTATTCTTGGAAGACCTTTTCTTCGTACCACAGGGGCTATTATTGATTTAAAGGAAGGGAATGTGAAGTTTCAGTTTCTACATAAGAAATGCATGGAACACTTCCCAAGGATGAAGGGCACAACTTTTAAGCTCCCTCATGAGCTTCATCTGCGGTAAAACAACAAGTAAGTAAGCCTAGCTATATGGCTATAAAGAAAGCGCTCTACGGGAGGCAACCCGGTTGTTTTTTTATTTGGATTTTCTTTGTGTCCTCTTGCTGTAACCAGAGATTGTTTTCTTAGTTTAGTTTCTGTAATTTTTAATAAAGTGCCAAGTTTACCCATTTTGGTTTGAAAAAGTTGCTATTTCTATGTCGGAGATTTTATTCCTGCACGGAGTCTGTGCACAGTTTGACTTTTCGTTATTATTCTGTAAATCCGAATGAGCTGAGATTTTTACTGTAACTGCAACTTTTCCTCCTCTGTATGCCTGAATGTTTTTAGAATTTTTGACAAGTTTAAGTAGGACAGAAAAATACGTTTTGCTGCTGTTTTTCTGGATAGATTCCGTCCCATATTGTTTTATGCATAGTTTGAACTATTGAGTTGATCCAATTAAGTTTATGAGTAGGCATACAAAATTATACACTCTCTGATTATTCATATGAATTTTAGTCCATGGATTATATGCAGCAAGAAACTTGTTTGTTTATCTCTACTAATATCACCCCACAGAAAAGGAATGGGAGAAACAGTGTTTTGAAGTTTTTTGACAGGGATTGGAGGAGATGCACCATGAGTTATCCAAGGATGGTGAAAACCATAAGCTTGGGGATGTGAACATCCCCACTGAAGCTACACACTCTCGGTTTGCACACGTCTAACTTCTGTTTTTCTATCAATGCACTTTATCGTATAAACTTGGAGCGTCTTTTTGTTTGTTTTTTCTTTGATTTTTATTTTGTGAGACCACCACACTATATTTTATATATGAGAATGCTACTGAAAATTTGGGTTGAAATATCTTGCATGCTTTTATTGTATTGGGAAAAGGGATGTCTAAATTGATTTTTAATGACACATATAGTTGCATGATTCATGAGCCTCTTTATGAGTAATAATTTGCAAATGCTTTATCATGAGCTATCTTTTATTCATGTTTTGATGATGTATGTTATTTCACTTTGTTTGATATGAATTAGTTAGTTCTATGGACATTCATGTATGCATCTAGATGGTCATCTTTCTCCCTTTTGCTAGCCCAAAAATTTCAACAAGTAAAAACTTGTTTCCAACACCTTCAGCCCAAGTTTTTCCAGTGAGTCCACCATATCTACCTATTAGCTTTATGCTATTTCAATTATGTTTATCATGTTATATGTGTTATCTATACCTCTAAATGAAAATGAAGATGTTATTTATTGTAATGGTAAAAGTTGGTTAAAAAGCTCTCGCGAACTTGATGCACACTTTACTCTTATTGCATTCAAAAAGATGAACCATTGTGATTAATATTATGAAGATAGTGGCTTGATAAATGTTTAAGGTTGGGAGTTAGCCCATATGTGCTGTCACATGCAAAGCTTTCAACATGTTTCATCATTTGTCTAGTTGATATCATGTACTTTTGTCTATGGATGCCTATCATGACGAAATAAATGTGGAAATAGAGTTAAGTTTAAATGAGTTTGTATAAATGGTTAGAGAGAAACCTGGGCCGCTAATCTAAGCCATGCGTCATTCATGGTGGAAATTTACTTACATGCTATTTTGAACCCTCTGTGATACACCCTACAATAAAAAGCTATATCAAGTGGTAAATAAAGAGGGTGTTGAGATTGTTCAATATGTTTGTTTGTCTTGTTGTTTTGATATGGGCTTGATCCATATCATGGGATAAGAGGTACCCCAGTTGAGACTCTTGATGATACCGTTATTACTTACAATGATAGATAACTTAAACTTGCTTTGTTTCCCAAGTTGAGTAATCATGGTGTAGGCACTTGTATTCAAGGGGCATGAGACATCTAACCTTTACTTTATCAAGGCCACTACTCATATTTGCTTTCACATTCAACTTTAATCATTCAAGATGCTATGCTAGGGGAATGAGAGCTTGACACCAAGTATTACCATTGCAATCAATAACTTAAGTAGAATAGTTTGGAGGATAGATGAAACTTATGCATGCTTTACCTCTACTTATTTATATATCATTTCCAAAGTGTCCACCTTTTATATTCAGACTTTCTACACTCTATGGACCACAAGTATGCAAAAGTAAGAATGTCCATAGTACTATCTTTTATGTTGCACTTTGTGAACTATCATTGAACATCTTTTCATTGAATACTTGATATCACTTTATAAACTATTTGCATATTGCTACTTCTTTAAAATAATGAATCATTTGACTTTATGTAGCAGTAGCAATCATCTTTTATATCCATGTTGTGATTATATTGCAAAGTTCATGTTAGTTTTATCACTTTCATACTCGAGGACGAGCATGAGTTAAGCTTGGGGATGTTGATGCATCTAAAATGCATACATGAACTTTGCACTATAATAGTCATATTCCAATCATATTTGCATAATATAAGGGGTATATTACTGTTATTTAATGATTTTTGGTAATTAATAATGATTTCCCCTTTTTATGGAACTAATCCTGCGCAGGCAGAAAACCCCTATTTCTTTCCTTATTTGTTTCAGGACCTTAACGACGTCATAATGAGCTATAAATTTACGGGGGTCATTATTTTGGAAGGAGAAGATTTAGGAGCGAAAGAAGTCAACGAACGGAGGCCGGAGGACCAAAATGGTGGGTCGCACGCGGCCAGGTACTGTAGTCGCGTGGGCCTATCCCAATTGGCCCTCGTGGCCCCGTTTGCGTCGATCCTTCGCCCAGAAGCTTCCTCGTGACCTAAAAACGCCTATATAAAGAGCCCCCCGATGTTCTCTGAAGGGAGAGCCGCCACACGAGAGAAACAAGAAACAGAGACCAGGAGGCTGTAGATTGGAGGGGGAAAACTTCGGCGGAGCCCTGCCGGAGAGGTCTCCCTCTTCTCCATCGACATCTGCACCGTCTCCATGATGAAGAGGGAGTAGTCCACCTCTGGACTATGGGTTTGTGGCAGTAGCATATGTATCTCTCTCTCTTGAGCTTTACTAATTAGCACCGTATGAGCTGTTGAACATGATTACGGTCACCGTTGTATTACCATTGTGGTGGATCTTTCTATGAGTTAATATATGTTGAGATTGCAATATTATATTTCAGTTATGGAAATAGATGCATATTATGTACCCCGTTCTTGTATCCTTGTTATGATCAAGCATGTTTATGAGAGCGTGTGTGGAGGAACGTGTGCATTAGTTGGAGTAACGGGGTGGTGAAGTGATAAGCTGACAACTTAATATCATGATCTATTGAGTGTTTACCTTACTTTGTTACCTCACTAGGGATAAACCAAAATACCATATTGTAGGGTAGGAGGAGTGACATGCCTCTACCTAAGACTAGATCCATCATGTGTTTATTTTCACTTCATGTCATTAATCTTAAAGCTATATTCTGATGTTATCTTAATTACTAAGGTGCATGATTTAGTTCACATCTTGGTGGAGTATAAGTGAGACTAATAATCAAAAGGTCTCTATAGGACGTGATGCCCATATAATTAGTAACATGTCATTAAACTTGTTTGCAATCTCATATGTTAATCCTATGTCTACTCATTTGCCACACTATATTAAAGAGAGAGTGCATGTGTGAAACCATGAACCCCGGTCCATTTTTAATCATAAGAAACAACTTTCCAACCACTTTTAAGCATCTTTTACATTCAGCCATTTTAAAATCAGAAAATACAAAAACACTTTTACTTCTTGCATTCACATATAAAAACCCCAAAAATACCATCCATCGTCATTACTATCATCCTTTCATACTTATTTACCATTTATTTACTGTTTTGCATTCATTATCATCTTAATATCATTCTCACACCTTGTGCTTGACAACCACTTGGTGAGGTTGAGGGCACAAAGCATTCTATTTTGTTTGCAGGAAATCTAGAGAAGGATAAGAAGATAAAACCCACACTACTGATTCCCCGAGAGTTCGATATTAAACCCTCGAGTCACCTTTTTGGGAAAAAACTACCACTTCTACATACTCTGCACTTGGAGGCTCAACCTATCCCTAATATATTATCTTACTTTCAGGTATCAAGAGTACTTATTGGCGTTGTTGAGGGAGAAGAACACTCTCATAAATCCCGTCATCATCGCTCTAAATTTTGACATTTTGCTTTTGCCCTTTTGAGTGGCAAAAACAAAACCAAAACAACAAGAGTAGGGGCGAAAGTAAAACCAAATTTCACCGTTTTCATTTTGATTTTGCCCTACATAGAGCAAAAAATAATGTATTACCAAAAGCTGGCAAGGCAAAAATAAAATATCAAAATTTAGAATGATAAAAACAAAATGGGTAAAAACTAGTGTGGCAAAAACAAAATTTTGCCTTCCATTTTGGTGCCTCGAGTCGGAAGGGAACGAATCTCCGGATTTCGTTCTTTTTATGCCACTCGCAGCCCCCACGTGTGCTTGTACTCTCTAGCTCACATGGACGCGTGGTGTACTCTCTCCGGTGCACTTTCGGCCGACAAGTTGGAGACATTCTAGACGTGCATTATTCCAGCAGCTTTAATTTGAGAGATCGCACGGTGTACGTACTCGGATGCTGATAGCGGCCCTTTTGTAGGGCTAGCCCGTTTTTTGAGAAATTCAAAAAATGGCACTTCAAAGTTTCAAAAATAATCCTAAACGTAGGTAATTTTTTGGATAAAGGGATTTTATTACTTAAAGAGTATTAAGCATTACACCCGGCCTCTGCATAACTAAGATGCACACAGCCCAAAACCGTCCAGCGTATCCAAAGCAACAGAAAAAGAAAAAAAAAGCGGATTACATATCATCATGAGAAATTGTAAAGCCGCCCATGGTAACTAAGAGCTGATCCGCAGGTTATGCGACCATCCATGCCGGGAGAATAGCTCCCTGGCTGCCGCCTCCAAGCGCGACGATACCTCCAAAAACAACTCCCGGTGCTCCACACGCTGAAGGACCGACCATAATCGGAGTGTAGCTGTGCAATGGTAGATAACCTGCAAAATAGAAGAATTTTTGTCATTAAAAACCTTGTCATTTCTACACAGCCAAAGCGACCAAATAACGGCAATCGCTCCCACCCTAATAAGTAATTTAAACCTAGGATCAACCCCGTTTAGCCAGTTGCCAAAAATATTGGCAACGCTCTGCGGGGGATATAAGGTAGAACCTATTTGGACAGCTGACCATATAGACCGAGCAAACTCACATTGGAAGAAAAGGTGTTTAATGGACTCATCATGAGTACAGAAGACACACTTTTTACTCCCATGCCAGTTGCGCTTGGCAAGGTTGTCTTTTGTAAGAATCACTCCACGACGAAGATACCACGCAAACACCTTTGTTTTGAGTGGTATCTTCATCTTCCAAATTTTCTTATTAGAATCAACCGGAACATCAGATTGGATAAGAACTCTATACATGGAAGCAACCGAGAAAATACCATTCTTAGTTGGAAACCATCGAAGTTCATCAGGGCCTTCCAAGAGTTGGACGGAGTCCAATCGAAGCAGCAAAGCATTCCAAGCTGCTTCTCGAGGCCCTAATAGCGTTCTTCTGAACGATACATTAGGTGGGGATGTACCCAGCACCTTAGCCAATGTATCGCCTTTGTAACGCACCACATCATATAGAGCCGGATATTGTTCACGAAGAGTAGTTTGGCCTAGCCACCTATCTTCCCAGAACCGAATCTCCGAACCATTCTTAATGGAGAAAGAAGCATGTGGGAAGAAAAACTTCTTTGTGGCCATAAGACCAGCCCAGAAGTGTGAATCACCAGGCTTCCAAACAACCTGGGATACAGCTTTTTCCCCCACATACTTCCTTCTTATGAGTGTCTGCCAAATTCCATCTTCCGAAAGAAGTTTGAATAACCATTTACCAAGTAGAGCTCTATTCTTGACTCCAAGGTCATGAACACCGAGCCCTCCTTGGTCTTTTGGCCGGCAAACCACACTCCATTTAGTCAGTCGATACTTTTTCTTCTCACTATCCCCTTGCCAAAAGAATCTTGAGCGGAAATAATCCAATCTTTTCAAGACCCCTTTAGGTAACTGGAAGAAGGAAATCATATACAGCACCATGTTTGTCAGTACTGAATTAATGAGAACCAATCTTCCTCCAAGGGATAGGAGTTTACCTTTCCAACTATTTAAACGAATCTGAAGTCTTTCCTCCACCAACTTCCATTCAACATTTGTGAGCCTCCGATAATGAATCGGAATCCCCAAGTAGTTGATAGGAAATTGGCCCTGTGCACACCCAAAAAGCTCGGCATACACAGAGGCTTCATCCCGGGCCTCGCCAAAACAAAACAATTCGCTTTTATGGAAATTTATCTTTAGACCCGATAATCGCTCGAATGCCGATAGAATTAACTTTAGGTTCCGAGCTTTTTCGATGTCATGTTCCATAAAAAGGATTGTATCATCGGCATATTGAAGAATCGATAATCCGCCATCAACCAAATGGGGAATCACACCTTCAATTTGACCCTCAGACTTAGCACGCTCGATCAAGATGGCCAACATATCCGCCACTATATTAAATAGTATTGGCGAAAGAGGGTCCCCTTGTCTAAGTCCTTTTTTTGTTTGGAAGTATCTGCCAGTGTCATCATTGACTTTGATGGCCACACTTCCACCCGAAACAAAGGAATCGATAAGCGCACGCCATACAGAAGAAAAACCTTTCATTCTGAGCGTTTGCTGAAGGAAAGACCAATTAACTTTATCATAAGCTTTTTCGAAATCAATTTTTAAGATTACCCCATTCAGTTTCTTCCGGTGTAATTCATGGACCGTTTCATGCAAGACTGCCACCCCATCGAGGATATTGCGGCCTTGCATAAAAGCAGTCTGAGAAGGCCGGACCACATGGTCCGCCACACTGCTCAGCCGAATCGTTGCAACTTTAGTGAATATTTTGAAACTTACATTAAGGAGGCAGATAGGTCTATACTGTTGAATCCTTTCTGCATCTTTAATCTTAGGTAACAAAATAATCTCACCAAAATTGAGACGAAATAACTCCAGTTGACCAGCGTGTAGGGAAGAAAACATATTAAGCAAATCAGACTTGATTACATCCCAGAAATTCTGATAGAACTCTGCTGGGAAACCATCCGGTCCAGGTGTTTTATTGTGTTCCATTTGAAAGACAGCCTTACGCACTTCTTCCTCCGAGTAGGATTTAGTGAGCAGGTTATTCTCTTCAACAGAAACCTGGGGAATATCCGCTGTTCTAGACTCGTCCAGAGAGAAGTTCCCTTCCTCTGGAGCTCCGAACAGCCCCTTATAATAATTAGTAATGTACGACTTTAGTTGCTCCTGGCCCTCAATCGTTCCCTCTTCCTGCACTAGGGAATGAATGCGCTTTTTCCTATGTCTGCCATTGGCAATACTATGGAAATAGCGAGTATTCGAATCCCCTTGAAGGATGAATTTAGCTTTGGAACGTTGATACCATTTCAACTCTTCCTCACGCAGAAGTTTGGCTATTTCCGCATTGGCTTGGCTTTTCATCTCAATTTCCTGTGGGGATAATAGACGCACCTCTGCCAATGCCTCCAAGGCATCGATAATTGAGGAAAGACGTAACTTTTCTTTTTTAAGTAAACCAGTAGTATGACGTGCCCACCCAACAAGATGACTGCGCATAGCCCGCATCTTGTTGTTCCATATCTGGATCGGGGAAGCACCCGCAACTGGTCTGTCCCAAATCATTTTGACCATCTCATGGAAACCCTCCCTCAGAAGCCAACCAAGTTCAAACTTGAACCGCGGTTTGGTTGGAGGAGTAGCCATACCGGTGGACAAAAGAATAGGGGCATGATCCGACAGACCCTCAATACGCTCTAGAGCCCGTACTGATACCAATGGGAACTTGGATTCCCAATCGGCGTCCATCAGCACACGGTCCAGTTTTTCGTATGTAGGTTCAGGCAGAGAATTAGCCCAAGTGAACTGTCTCCCAACCATTGAAATCTCTCTTAAATCCAAGCTGTCAATGACCGCATTGAACAAGAGAGGCCAACGGTTGTCAAAACGTCCCTTGCTCTTCTCGAACGGAAAACGAAGCAAATTAAAATCCCCACCGATGATAAGCGGATGCGGATTGTCCTTTGCCAAGTTTACCAATTCTCGAAGAAAATCGGACTTATGCTCTACCTGGGCAGGCCCATACACGGCAACAAGACTCCAAATGAAGTTATCAGCCTTATTTCGGATGTTCATTTTAATATGAAAATCACCATCCGAAACAGCCAACACCTCCATGGTATCAGTCTTGACGCCAAGTAATATGCCACCCGAACGACCCCGCGGGGGCCGAGAATACCAAGCAAAATCCATACCACCTGATAGGCGGTTCAAAAGACCTTGCGAGAACTCCCGTCTACCCGTCTCTGAAATAGCTAAGAAATCCAAATTATGATCCCGAATGCATCCAGCGAAGTGCAAGTGTTTAGCCAAGTCACCAAGACCTCTGCTATTTGCAAACATGCCATTCATTTGGAAACTATTGGGGATTTGGAGAACTTAGCCCGTCTCCGGGACGCCTTGTTAGAGGCAGATTTAGACTTCCGGCCGGTTACTGTGAGCTCATACAATGAACTAAGCCCGTCCTCGTCCAAACCCACCTCCGACACATCACCAACAAGGTGAGAAAGAAGCTGACCATCTGATGTGGCATTCGCCTCTTCCTCATCCTCGTAGGTGGCTGTCAACACTGTCGAAGCTTTTGGAATAACCGTTAGACGGTCAAATTCCATATGCCTCAAGACGTTAGTTGACACCTCTAATTGAGGCTTATCACTATCAAAATTAAAACCTACACTATGAAGCTTAGACTGAAATGACTTATTTGAAAAAGAAAGGAAAGACTTTGACTTTAAAACCGTACCCATGGAGTCCAAGTTGCGAGCCGCCTTGCGACGCATAGCCTTCGCTAGCGAGTCCTCATCCGTGGCGGAGGCCCCATCCATCGCCACTCCAAACCGTTCGCTACGACGGATCGGAGTCAGAGCCGACACCGAAAGAGGCGGTGTACGGGGCGAGACGGAACCCCCAACGGGTATAGGCGACGCCGAACCACGAGCCCATAAGCCCTTGAACCGTCGACGCAGGTGGTCCCAGGGTCCAGCAGGCGAAAGGGTCCACCGAGATGCTGTAGTTGAGGACAAGCACGGGGAAGCTGATGACGGCGATGTCGAGGACGAGGACGACGAGGCTTGGTGAAAAGTTGGCGAAGTCGACGAAGGCGGCGGCACGGTTCGACGAGAGGAAGCTGCAGGACGAGGCGGCTGCGAAGCAGCCCGGCTCCAGTAAACCCTGAATCGACGATGTAGATGATCCCACGGACCCGGACGGTCACGATCGACTGCATGTCCGTGGGCCCCAACCAATGTAACAAGCGGAATTTGAAAAGATTCAAACTCCACCGGGGACGTCGCCAAGATCGCCGCATCACCGCCGCCGTCGTCGCCCTTGTCCGCCGCACTCGACGACGAAGCCACCTCCCCCCACCTCCGACGGCCTTGCCGGAAGCGAGTCGTAGGCCTCGTCCACGAAGACTCCCAGATTCGGCGGCGGCGAGATACGCCGCGGCGGGATAGGTCCACGCCACGGCCCCATCCGTGGCGGAGATCTAGACAGACGAAAACCAGTTGGCGAAGCGACTGGTCCCTCCCGTCCCCGACACGATGATGACGTCTGAACCGCCGCCGGAGAGACCCTGCACACATCCACACCATTAGAGACCTCACCTGACCTTGAGGAAGAACCGTGCTCCCAAAATCTGCTCTCCGGAGTGGGAAAGCCCGCGTCCACCCAAAACTGCTGCTTGATCTCCTCCTCCGTCAGCAACGGCGGCCGATCTACCGGCGACATCGGCCGGCGCGTCCCATCCACCACCAAGGAGTCAAGCGCCACCTGGACCGAGACATGCGCCGCATCGAGGCCGTCCAGACCAGATGGCTCGGCCTCCAAACCGCCGAGACAGACGAAGCGCGATCCAGAGCACCCCGACGATCTCCACGCCGGCGGCGCCATGGACAGCCGGCGTCGCCCGAGCGACCGCACCATCACGCGATTACAGATCCGCTTGGTTCCGACTTGAGATCATCTGCACTGCATGCCATCTCCTCCAGCTACTCTGAGCCCAAGAGTCTGAACCCAAGAGGGGGCGGATCTGGATACTCAAAAACCAAGGCCCCGAGATCGCGGACGGGGTGGAAGCAGCAGGGACGCGGTGAGGTAGAACGGGAACGGCGACCCGCGCGCGCGGGTGAGAGGCGAAGTGGGGTGAGGCGCCGGCGGTGACGCCAAGCTACGTAGCAGCGCTCGCACCGGGAGACTTGTACCATCGTGCAACAAAATCAATGCGACACATTTTGTGTTTTGGGCTATGTAGACATGATAAATTTCTATATATGAGGTGGTGAACAGAACAAAAGATTTGTCAGAATGTCATTTTTATGTAGATCGGAATACAAAATATTTTGTGTTGAAGATTCGCAGCACAACAACCTATATAATTTTCTGCAGCCTGTCGCGTCAGGTCCCTGTATGGGATGAGCTAGCCGAGATGCGAGATGGGGCAGCGGGACCACGGCGGTGCTCTGGCGAGAGATGAGCGGCGGAGGTTAGAACAACGGAGGCGGTGCGTCGCTGCGGAGGAAACGCGTACCTTCTTCCGTGCGAGGGCGCGTGGCGATCCTCCGCCTACCACCACTCACCAGTTTCCAAATCGAAATCACCTTCAGGCACAAGGGCTACTGGGATCCGTGCACCTGTCCTCCACGGTATCATATCGTCCGGAAGAGGGTAGTCGCAGCGACATTGTAGCTACCATTTCAAGACAGAGCGAGCGAGCGAGCGAGCGTTCTTTCTTACACAGCCATGACGGCCCTGCTAGCACCGCCACCCATCCCCACTCGGCTTTTCTCCCGCCATCACCTCGCCTTTCTCCAAAGGTACTGTTAATTCGTTCTATCCCCAGCCCGTCTTGGATTCGTTGTGTTTTTCTCCCTCTTCTCTCGCGTTGCTGAATGCTGATTGATAATCCAAATCGATTCGCTCGTTCGATCTGCATGCAGATCCTGCAAAGTCGGCCCGTCGCGAGTAACCGCAATGTCGCCGTCGTCGTCGTCGTCGTCGTCGTCCGATGTGTCGCTGGAGACGGTGGCGCCCCACGCGGCCGTCACAAGCGAGCGGAAGCTCAACCCCGACCTGCAGGAGCAGGTTCCCCAGCCATGTAAGCACGTAGTATCCCTTTCCCTCCAAGGTTTCTCCCATTCTTTCTCGGGTTGGTTACTGAGATTGGGTTGGCCGCTACCTGCTTCTTGAGCTGAGCTCGCATCGATCGAATATATAAATGCAGATCTCGCGAGAGCCATGGCGGCGGTGGACCCGAGCCACCCGGAGGGAACCAGGGGGAGGGACACCCGTGGTATGACCGTGCTCCAGCAGCACGTCGCCTTCTTCGACACCAACGGCGACGGGATTGTCTACCCATGGGAGACTTTCCAAGGTGACGTGGCGACACCGCTCGTCTCTCCCTATCTCTTCAGTCTAGTGTTCTCCGTTTTGGACAAACCGTCAGATATGATATCGCACTCCTGTTTTTGTTTTGTCCCAATGAGGTTAGAGTTCTCTCCAATAAAAGAATTGCAACTGTGATTAAACTCTGGTACTTTGTTCTTGGGACACCCTCTTCCATTGTTGTTATTTCAGGCATGCGAGCAATAGGGCTTGGGGTACCTGTATCCTTAGCGTCCGCCATACTCATCAACCTCATCATGAGTTATCCTACTCAACCGGTAAGAAGGGCCTCTTGATACACACGATTTCAGTAACATAAGAATACGTGGAACACACGAGACTGCAAGTCATGCTCCTCTCATTCCTTCATCATTGATTTTTCACCAAGATTTGCTTGATTAGACTGTAGAAAACATGGAGTCAACGATTTTTTCTATAAAAAAAGTGCAAATAAATTCTTCGAACAAAAAAACCGTTGGATTAAATCCTAACCATTGCTAGAGAAAAAAAACATAAGGACTACAATCCTCCAAATTGCCTGTGAAATCCTTCAAATCAAACAGATCCCTTGAATCCTCATTTAAGTCATCTCCGAAATCTAACTACCGCAACTCATATTTTAGGACTTATTTCTTTTCTCAAATCTCAGATGAATGAACTAAAGTGTTTGTTAACGCATATGAACTTGGAAAGACAGCACTGAAAAGATATATCACTTCAATTAGGCTGAGTTTGGTCAGTTAGCACAGATTTTCCTGGTTACACATTTAATAAGAGGTGTTTCCAACTAATTTTTACTGTATATACTAAATAAAAGCACTAGAAAAGTCTTTTAAGAAAGTAAAGCCAGTGCGAAATGAAGCCTTAATCAGGGACACATGAATCTATGTTCTGTTTTTCCATTGTAGGGATGGATACCTTCTCCTCTGCTCTCAATCCATATAGAAAACATCCACAAGGGCAAACATGGGAGTGATTCTGAAACATATGATACCGAAGGGAGGTATTTTTGCAAAATGCACTTGCAACTGTCAAATTTATTACCATGTCAAATTTGAAATTCCTAACTAGTTTTTTTTACTCTTTGCATAGGTTTGATCCATCAAAATTTGATGCTATATTCAGCAAGTTTGGTCGAACTCAGCCAAATGCTTTGACAGAAGATGAGCTTTACACCATGCTCAAAAGCAATCGTAATATGTACGATTTTCTGGGCTGGTAAGTGATGCTGAATTAGCAACTCTTTGCTCTTTGGTACTTAATTTCAGTTACATAGCAGAAATTTCTGGTTCAGTGTTCAAAACTTTTTCCTGGAAAGGCGTAGGTCATAGTCTCCTTCCAAGTGTTTTTCAGTCCTGCAAGTTGTGTCCATTTGAAGGCTCTCCTTGAAAATTAATATACTTTAGGAACCTGGATTTGTGGTTCCCGAGCTCCAGTGAGCTCGGTTATAAAGAAAAATGTTATTTTGAAGATTCAAAAACTTCCTATCTTTGTACCTAGATACATACACATATTCTCTATATATCTGTAAAGTTTCAGTAAAGAAATACATTATATTTTCGGCTACACGAAACTGACAAATTTGTGCTTATGTGCCAAAACGATGCCCCCCCAAAAAAACTCGTTTTTATTCCCACATTTGTTTTTTGCGTACATCACATCACATATGATAATATATTTCGATGAAAATTGTGTCATACATATTAGATGTGTACATGTAATTATATATGTGGAATTTTTTTTTTGATAAAGGGACTTAAAGAGTATTAAGCATTACACCCGGCCTCTGCATATATATGGAAATTTTGGAGACTTAAAAATGTCGTTTCCCAATATTCCAAATATTTGAAAAACGATCTAGTTCGCCGGAGCTCAGTTTTCCGTACGCGTTGAAAAGTAATATGAGAATATGCTTATCACCCCATTTTGTTGAAACAGGGGCGCTGCCATCCTCGAATGGAAGATATTGTACGATGTGGGAAAGGATAAAGAAGGTCTGTTGCAACGCGAAACCGTCAGGGGTGCCTTCGACGGCAGCCTCTTCGAGCGGCTGCAGGAGAACAAGAAATCTTTTTGAATTCGTTATTTAGAGCAGTGTGTTGTCGATACAACATCTTTTTTTAATGATCAACAATACAACATCTTCATTTGAGAAACCTTTCCTAATTTAATTTGTGAGTTGTATACTTAAAAAATCTTTAATCCGTTCACGGCAGCCTGAACATTTTTGTTATTAGTACCTAGAAGTATAAAAGGTCAGCCCTCCAGGCGCTCTCCTGGAGCTCAGCTCTCCGAGGCCGTCCGATAGGCTCCTCGGGACGGTTGTGCGTCCGTTCGTGCCGGACTCCCCGAGTCGGTAGGAACATCGATTTGCGTAATCGTTGCGCACATGCTTTCTCGCTCATCTCGAGTCGTTGGCTCTGGCCCCGGACTTATGGTTGGAAGAACAAGGTCGCTGGCTCTGCACGCACAAGTGAAAGAGCAACGTCGGATCGTGAGTTCTTACCCTATGGTTGGGGCACTTGAAGAAAATCCGCCTTGAATTTTCCTCTGACTTGGAGACCAGTCGAACCGTTGTTCTCTGGCGGCAACACTCACACTTCAAGAGGGGCAATGTTGCCCAAGCTTCACCCTTCGCTGCGGCGGAGAACGCAGAGGACTGAGAGTTTGGAGCCATGGTAGGAGGAGACATAGAAGAGAGGAATTGGGGAGAAATGGCGGGAGAAACGCCTCTTTAGTGTCGGTCTTATAGAAGGAAGTGGGTAAGTGCAAATTTCTCAACAGCTCCAAGCGGGAAATTTGCCGCCAAAACTGGTCAAAGCGCCACGTATGCAGGTCAAACCTACTCCGACGAGCTTAGGACCGCCAGTGACATACTTTAAAAAGATGTAGGACTCAAACGTGCATTTTCATAGATAAGGGACTCACTTGACACCCCCAAAATTATGGGACCTACAATGCATTTTACTTTTACTTATATGTGATGGTATTTGGATATAGGTTGCATTTTTGTATGACCAAAGATAGGTGAATTTGATGTAATGAGATGATAATATAGATGTTGTTGGAGTTGTATGGTTGTCTATGCTCTATTGAATTATATCTTGTCATCTTATTGAATTGTGGTCCAAATTGTCAAGAATTAGGAAAGATCATGCCCAACTTTTGAATGTCTCGACAAATGATCCAAATTGTCTAACTAGTGACTCGAGCAATCGTCGATCACTCTAAGTTCAATTCGGTTTAATATAAAGATCATATTGAAGTTTGTCGCACTCAACACCTATCTTATCGAGTCAAGCGAAACATCGATAACTTTGTCTCTTTTACTTAAAAGCGCGAAATTTCCCCGCCTTTTCAGATGCATGCCATGCAAATGCACAATTATCAAATCTACCCTTCCGGGTCTCTAAACTACGCGGTCTCAGGAATGCAGAAGCAAGGGGTCGGTAGATTAAATCCTGCCATCCTTTTAGTTTTCTTTCCCTCTACACACTACACTTCTTCCTCCTTCCTGTGATATTACTTTCGGCAGAGCCCAGCTGTGTTGATAACATGTAAGAAATGGAAATGATTGTAATGGAATTGTTTTTCCATTAATCATCAATCTTGGTATTTATAAACCCAAGTGCTAATAAGTGCACGGCTGCTCATCTTGTCCCAACGAGCGCTCTCGCCTCGTCCGTCCGATCGAGTGAATCAGGCGCCCTGGTCCCAACAACTTTTCACCCGGGGAAAGCCGACATCATCATGTTCCTCTAGTCGTCTTCCCCGGCGCGCCCGTCTATCCACCTCACCCAGAATTCCTCTCCCAACGAGCCCCTGACCTTGTAGCCCTCCAACAGAATAGAAACTGGACGTGCGGATCTCTTCGTCGCGGGCAACGCGGATCTGCGGTGTCCTAGACCAGCACACGCGGAGGCGCCCGGCCCACTGGGATTTCTCCCCCGCCGATTCCCCTGTCGGTATCTACTCGTTTTTGAACGGACCAGCTGCTGCCATGGTCCAAGATGGTTCCCGACCTGACATCCGCTCGAATCCCATCTTTGTTGTGTAGGGAACACGACAGACCATGGAGGAGCCGGCCGGCCGGGGAGGCCGCGTTTGGTGCGTACGTTGTGAGGGAGGAAATCTTATCTATTCGGGAGTGAGAGAGGAAATCTTATCTCTTCATTTCTTTTTTCATTTTTTTCTCCAACTTTAAGGAATTTAGGCACAAGTACATGCACTATCCTTTTCAGCCCATCTAGTTTAGTTAAATGTTGCATTTTCCCCCTTCCTTACATGCCCGAGGCTTCCTGTATGACATGCCATCCCACACCAAAGATCGACCACCGCGCGATCACGATGTAGCACCCCTCTTCATCTCCGACATACGCCATTCATTCAAGGAGTGCAGCAACTGTGTATGGTATAGCTGCAACCTAGGGGGGATGGCTGCAACTAAGGTATCACCAAAAGGAACACAACAACTGATTATGCTCTAGTTGTCGTCTAGTGGGAAATGGCTGCAACTAAACCACCACCCTTAGCAACTTATTTTAAGGAATGCAACAACTGTGTCTTCTCGAATTTCCACCTAGTGGAGGATGTGTCTGCTTGAGTTTCCACCTAGTGGAGGATGGCTGCAACTAAACCATCACTAGCAGCAACTTTAAAGTAGTGTAAGGAACTTTTAGTATGAAATGTTTTCCTAAACGTTAGACAACCGAATGGGCTATGGCTACAACTAAAACACTGACAACAACAACTTATTCAAGGAGCACAGCAACTACGCATGCTCCAGTTGCAACCCGATGGAGGATGGTTGCAACTAAAAATACCACCAATAACAACTTATTTCGAGAGAGTTCAGCTTAAATTGTGTTTGCTCCAGTTGCAACCCAGCATCAACTTATTCATGGAGTGCGGCAATTGTGTCTGCTCCAAGTTGCAATCCAGTGTGTGATGACTACAACTAAAACTATAAAACACCATCACTAGCAACTTATTCATGAATGTTAGAGTATTTACGGTTTGCAATATTAGGTAGATTAGAATTGTAGTCCAAGTCTATCTCCTTTAGCTTTCCTTAGCCCCCAAGTATTTTTCTACCATATAAACAGCCACGGTTGGCTCATTGTAATCACCGATCCACCGAATATCAATCAATAATATTCCGCAATACACAATTTATCATGGTATCAGAGTAGTTTCGTTCCTCAGCCTAGGGCTTAGCCTCCGCTTCCGCCGCGCCGCCCCCGGGGAGATCTTCTCCGCCGGGGGCTGCGCAACTCGTAGATAGGTCTCGTCCAATTTTCTCGCCGGCTGCTTGACCGGCGTTTCTTCTACTTTCGCCGATCATAGATCAGATTGCGTCGCCCACTGCCGCACGTCGTCATCACGCGCCTCTACTCCGACCAAGTCGTCGACTAAGCTCCGCCAAGCCTCCACGCTCCATCGCTGACTTCATCGTCCACACATCTTCACCAGGCCGGCTCGTCTTCGACAACGTCAACCGAGTACGCGCCTCGCCGTCAACATCGGGCTGCATCAACATCATCGTGGTCATCATCGCCGACAACCATCTACACCAACGTCGACGCATCGTCGCCGCCACCACCGATCGTGGTCAACGTCACCGCCAAACGGGTTCTTCTTCGCCGAATCTGGGTTAAATCCCCGACATCTACTACTTTTACAACTCGATCTACTTCAACAAAACGTCGTCTTTGTCCATCACGACCTCGCCACCAGAGTCGGAATGTCTTTTTTTTTATTTTGTTTCTTGCAACCCCTTCGTCTACTCCGAAACCAACGACGGAAACCGACCGTCAAACGGAGAATCTTCTTTGCTCCTCCAACCGACTCTGACTCGCATGGTTCGTGGTGGTCCCTGTCTTCCTCAACAACAACAACGGCAACAACAACGGCAACTTTCCAAGGCTCAACAACGACACATCGACCACAACAACACCAACATCAACGACTTCCTCAACGGCGACTACGACTACATCACGCACGGCACCATCGACCACGACTACAACGCCCACACCCTCGGCTACATCGACATCGGCATCGAGGGCTAACACCTCGGCTCCCTCTCCAGTTCATGACTTCGCATTATGCTCCAGTCAGACTGTCCGCGACGCTCATGTTGTTCGCGTCACTACCAATCCGACTGTGGGGAGGTGTTAGAGTATATTACGGTTTGCAATATTAGGTAGATTAGAATTATAATCCAACTCTATCTCTTCTAGGTTTCCTTAGCCCCCAAGTATGTTCTACTATATAAATAGCCACGGTTGGCTCATTGTAATCACCGATCCACCCAATATCAATCAATAATATTCCATAATACACAATTTATCAACGAAGTGCAGCAACTGTATCAATTATGACTACAACTAAGACACTACCACCACCCCAAAGAAACTAAGACACTACCACCAACAACTTATTCAAGGAGTGAAACAATTGTGCATGCTCTTGTTGCAAACCAGTGAGGAATGACTAGAAATAAACACCACCACTGAAACTTATTTAGCAGTGCAACAACTGTTTCTTCTCTGGTTGCAACCCAGTTGGATTTGACTGCAACTAAAACACCACCACGAGCAACTTATTAAAGAGACTATAGCAACTAAATTGTCTACCTAGAAACCAAGTTTCATACGGATTTTAGAAAGTAGGTAGGTAACTATTAGTACAAAGCTGATCTTCTCAGTAATTGAGTATCCCTCGAAAACTAAGTTGACTACAAAATACAGAAAAGTACTGTCAGCAACTCTTAGTACGAAGTTGCTGGCATAAACACTAGTGTTGCTTTAAAAAAAAATATCGGAACATGTATAAATGAGATCTAGTTTCGAAGAGCTTGTCGCGAGAGACTTAACGGTGAAAACGGATCGCAATTTCGTCACACGAATTAAGAGTTATGACTTTTTTTAAGTTCTCTTGAAATTAAATGCACGTGGGGAGGTTCTCCGTGCATGTGGGATTAATTAGTTTTCTTAATTAAGATGATTGGTCGGTTGGACTAATGAGCAATCGATTGCTCGGTAGTTGTGGCCATTTATAAATGGATTCTCGTATGTTGGGATTGTCGGTTACACGGGGAGGCGTTTGTTCCTAGCGAAACGATGTCTATTAAAAAAAACGTCCGTACGAACGGGTACGGAGCTTTGGGCACCAAGTTTAGCTAAAAAAAGGCCGGTGCAGTCGGTACGTTAGCCGATCACGCTGAAAGACTGGAACAGATAGTCTATAGATCTCGAAATATTTCCATTGTGGTGGTTCAGATTGCAAGGAAACGAAGTGGTGGCTCGCGTCGCGTGACAAGGAAATGGTTTAAAAAACGCGCGCTCAGGAGGCCCTCGCTTCCTGTTTCTTCCGGTCGCAACGACGTGTGTGTACAGCATGCTCACGAGGACGCGTGCCATGCTCCCTCCGCTTGCACTTTCTACCGTGAAGTTGGTGACTTTCTTGACGTGCCTCCCACCGGCTTTAATTTGATGATCGCACACTATGTACTAGGCAGGTAAAAAAAAGGAAAACGCTCGTATTCCCCCGGGGGATCGCGTCGTTCCCGTCCTCCGGGTCGACAGCGCCCCACGTGTCCCACACGTGGAAAGGACGCGGCCTTATCTCCTCCCCCGACGTTTCCTCCACTCGTTTTCTCGTCCGTGGCTCTCCTCCCCCCCCCCCCCCCAATCTCTCTCACATCTCTCCCGTGGCCACGGACGTAACTACTACTCGCTCCCACACCGATGAGACGAGCTTGCCGAGTTGCGGCTTCATGCCGGTATGGCGCCAAGACAAGCAGTGGAAAGGAGGAGGCCGCGCGCCGGCCGGCCGTCAGCGTGTCCACTCGCCCTTGACCGTTGATGGCGATGCTGCGCTCCTCCGGCGGAGGGCGGAGATGCTACCAGCGGCGCGCCTGCGGTGCTGCCAGACCTCAGGGGTGATGCTGCCATGGAGGTCGGCGGTGCTACCGCCCGTCGGCGTCAGCGGTGGTGCTGCCAGACCTCAGGGGCGATAATGCCATGGAGGCCGGCGATGCTACCGCCCATCGGCGTCGGCGGCGGTGCTGCCAGTGGCGGGCAGTAGTGCTCCGAGAGCAAAAAAAAAATCACCGATTTTGCATCTTTTTTCTTCTTCCGGTGCAAATTGTTCGAAGCTTTGTAGCACATTTGTTTCTCTTTTGATGCAAATCTGCAGATCATTTGTAGCAATTTTCTTTTGTTCATACATTTTTTCTTGATGGTTTGTGCAAATGTTTGTAAGTTTGGTAGCAATTGATTTTCATTTTTGATGCAAATAGGTAGAGCGTTTGTAGCAATTTTCCTCTCTGGATGCAAATCTACATAATTGTTGTAGCAAATTTCTTTTCTCACACGCTGCAATTTTTTGTTTCACGAGGTGATGAAAGTTTTCGGTGTGGTGGAAATTTTGGAAAGGGTTGGAGCAAAAGTTTTTCTCTCGGGATGCAAATCCTCTTATATTGTTGTAGCAAATTTCTGTTTTCACATGTTGTAATCTTTTTCTTCATGAGGTGCATTGTAGCATTTTTATTTTCTTTTTTGATGCTACCTATGGATTCTATAGGTGCTCCAAGCGGTATGCACTGATGCTACCGGCGGCGTGGATGCCGCCCTCGCCGGAGTTAGACGGCGGTCAGGTGTCCAGCTGACCGGCCTATGGCGACAGGGGTCGGGACTCGCATGTGCGGTCGAGCAGACGACATTGGACGGTGACGACGTCTTCTCCGGTGACGACGTCTTCTCCGGCGACGGCGTCTTCTCCGGTGATGGTGTCTTCTCCGGCGACGGCTTGTTCCCCGGCGATTCCCCTGCGACGGCGGGCGGAACAACGGGGGGACGGGGAAAGCTCTGCGCGGCGCCATGTGCGAGAGGAATTTTTTTGGTTTTTTTTTGTGTACGAGAACGTAGCCTCGTTGACCGGTAAAGGGACACGTGTTGGCCTCTCCATCCGGGGGATCGGGGGGAATTATCCCCCGGGGGACGCTCAGCACTATCCTAAAAAAAAGGCATGGCCACCTGCTTCACTGAGGTTGTATGATCTGGATAATATTGTTTTATAGGAAATTATGAAAATATAGTATACTCTTTTTCGGGTAATGTTTTATTTTTATTTTTTTCGTTCTGTGTGTATATCTGGTGGTATCCTACGGTGTGTTGGAAAAGAGGAAGAAGCCAGTAGTCGCGCGGTAGCGCTCCCCAGAAATCTTATCAACCCCTTTCTCGTACAGAATCATAAGAGGCGGGGTTTCGGAGGCCTACTGTCCTATCCCGTGGTGCACGCCGCAAAATGGGAAGGGGAAGACTTGATCGGCGTTGTAGTGCTCGAGAACCAGGAGGCAGACGCATATGAGATGTGGTTGTTTGTGACGTGTGTAGTAGAGAGGAGCGCGTCTGTAGATCTCTCTTATTGTCTCTCTTTTCTATACTTATAGTAGCGGTAGAAGAGCTCATCTTATAAAGTGGTGAAACTCTCTCCCAACTACTAAAATTTTGTCCCACCTCTTCCATGCATGTACGGACCATATGGGCCTCTAGGATTTGTAGGGACTATGAAAATAGATAAATGGGCTGGGCTATTTAGGCCAAAATTTCAATAGGCGCCTCCACCTCCCGTGTGCTCGAGACGACGCCTCCCCCTCCCGTGCCGGCTCCTCCTCCACCCTCATCATTTTTTACGACGACGACGACGACGACGACGACGGGAGCTTCAACTGGTACGACTAGAGTTAGGTTTAGACTAATTTCTATTCAAATCTTGTAAAATACAACAAAATTTAAATAAAAAATTGAACCATTTCATGTTTTACTCTTTTTATTTTTTTCCTTTTCTTTTGTTTTGGGCATCCCAGTGTGAAAAGCATTAAAAAAATGTATCAGACACAAATTAGACGCTCCAGACGGATATGCTCTCACACTCCGCAACTCGTACAGTTCGATTTGGGGCCGAATCAAATCATTAGAGGGAGGCGAGAGACATCGGAAAGGAGATCTAGTGTGCCGAAATTTGAAAAACGAGGAGGATTGATTCGCCTTCATGCCATGGCGCGATAAAACCCGAAGCTAGATTTGATCTGGTCCCTTGAACTAGAGTAGAATGGTGTGTAGCGCTGGATTTGTCCTCACGACAGCCACACCGCCCCGGACGTGGAGAGTGCACAAGGCCAAGGTGGCCATGCCGACATAGCTCAAGCCACGCAGCGTGCATCCACCTTATTCCCAGTTGTACGGCACCTGAGCCATCCCATCGCTGCCGACGTCTCCCAGACTACTCACCGGCAGCCACCAATCGGACCACGCCTCGACCCCTCAGCTCTCGAAGTGCCAAGAAAATGTTCTGGTCCTCGTTTGCCGCACTTCTTCATTAATTAAATTATCATCATCATCTCGAATTCTCGATAGCCCATCAGCTGGGTTGAGCTGTCAAACCCATGGATTGTAGTTTCTTGCACGATGCAGCATGCTGCTGCAGCTGACTTTTTTTTTTTTTTGGCAAACTGATAACTTTATTTATTAGCAACCCAAACAATGTACAGATTGCAATCTTTCAAATGGAAGATTTAGGTTTTCCAACGCAAGCCTGACTTGACAGCGAGAAGGAAAAGACATATGACTTTTACATAAGAAAGATGGCGTGGAATCCAATCGACTCCTGAAGGCGCGTTTGGCCAGTGTGTGTGCTATTTTGTTCTCAGTCCCGCAGATCTTCATTACCCTGTCATACTGAAGATTCCAAAACCTGGAGCAATCCGCAAGGATGGGTCTGATCGTCTAGTGTTCTGGTTTGAACACAAGATCATTGGCTTTTGCTGCCTCCACTAGTACCTGACAATCAGAGAAGAAACAAACATTTCTCCAGAACAGTGCGCGTGCCGCGAACGCTGCGAGGAACATCGCCTGAGCTTCTGCTTCAAGGGCAGATTTAGCTGAGATGGATATTGCCTGGATGTATATTGAAAGCTTGCGCGCAGGGTGCTGCTGCAGCTGACTTGGAGACTAATTTTAATACTGTACTCAGTTTTCAGGTATGTTGTTCACGAGATGAGATTCAAACTTTGGGGTAGCTATAATATCATAGTGATAATAACATAGAGTAGTATCATATGCATGATACTAAATACGATGTAACATGATACTACAAATATGTTACTATCTCCATAGTGATAATAATATAGAGTAGTATCATATACATGCTACTAATTTATGTTACTTCTCATTGTGACTGGTCAAAAAAAACGCGCACACGGGCCACGCTTCTAGTTTCTTCCGATCGCCACTACGTGTGTGTACAGCTAGCTCACGAGGACGCGTGCCATGCTCTCTCCGCTTCCACTTTCTACCGTGAAGTTGGTGACTTTCATGACGTGTATTCCACCGGCCGGCTTTACTTTGATGATCCCACAGCACGTACTCGGCAGGTAAAAAAGGCATGCATGGCCACCTGATTCACTGAGACAGTGTGATTTCGATATTATTGTTTTACAATAACTATGAATAAACAGTATGCTCCTTAATTTTGTTTACATGTTTACTATATGGTTAACATTATTAGAAATATGAGTTTGATGAGTCATATTAAATGCTTAATTTTCATAAACCTGTAAACATCAATATGTCTAATATGTTTCATTGGAGCTATTCATTTTCCTATTGTGTAATATTTCAAAGTTGACTTGGTTCTAATAATGTTAATATGATATTAGAAACAATCGGACTCATCAAACTCATATTTTAAAGGAAATTTTACACCATGTTGCTTGCTGCGGTGTGTTGAGCTATCTGGACAATCCGAAACAAAGTGAACTTTGATCACCACATGGTTAAATCTCTTTTACTGATTATTTTCACAGTGTGCTGGTTCATTATGTTCACAATTGATGACAAAGGCGGCCGACAAGCCTGCTGACGTGGACTGCTGATCGGCGTGAATCAAGTTTCAGGGGTGCTTCTGCTGGAAAGGCCTTAGATCATTTTTTGTAGTTGCGGTTGTTATGTTGAAGGATTGAGCTGGATGTTGTTCCTTCGGTTTTGTTAGAATGTTGTAGTGCTAGGCTTTAGTGCCAGCTTAATTTTGTTCCGTGGTGGGTGTTCGATGCCGAATATTTATCATCGGGTTTCCTGTCGGTGCGAGGTACTCTCACTTTCTCCATTCCCTTTTTTTTTCTCCGCTCTAGTGTTGTAAGAAAACGAACTCTGTATTTCCGAGCTAACGGAAACGGGTAGCCCGTTTTGAAATCCGCTCTCTATTCTGGCCATGTACGTGACCAATGAAATCGCCGTCTCGATCTGTCTGCATTTTCCTGAATGAGCAACTTCCATCTTTCCCAATATATGGGATAAAGAACCATTAAATTAAATTGTACGTGGAGGATTAGCAAGGCATGCACGCCATTGACTCTCATCGGCATAAGCATGATGGGCTCCGACGTGCCAGCTAGTTCTCTGAAATCTGAACAGGATGTGTTGGGACGGTGGCAATGGCACCTTCGTGCACGTTAATGGGAGCAAAAAGAAGGAGAGAAGCAATCAAACGCGTATCACGCGCACCATGCGGTCTGGCTGTTTTTATCTGATCTATCTATGCACGCAGTGTTACTGTATTATTGCGGTGGCGCATTCTCAGAACACATTATAACGAGCGCGTCCATAGCGCGCTACCGCTCGCGCGGTTTCCGACCGCAAAACAATAAGAATCGGAGAGGAAGAAGATCAACACACCCCCGCCGCCACCGCCGGCCTAACCGCCTGCTCCCGCCACCCGCGGCCGGCGGCGCTATCGCGCGCGCCTCGCCGCCCCGCCCTCTTCTAATCTCCTCCTCCGTCGGTCCGTCGCCGTCCCGACCATGCCTCTAACCCCCCCCCCACCCCCACTCACCAGATCTCATCGTCGAAGCACCCCCACCGATAAGTGCAGATCGGCTCCGCCTCGCCGGTCCAGTCTCGCTGACGCCTTCTCCTTTGCGCCTCCCTGGCGAACGGCGCGGCGTCGCCGATGCCGGCTCAGGGACGGGGAAGATTAAAGGAAAGAGGGGAGAAAGAAGAAAGGGGTGAGGAAGAATTGCACTGGGGGAGACCCACCACGCGTGAAATCAAAACAAAACCACCTTCGAATAGTTCCAACGGCTTCCATACACGTGTCCTCCACGTGTAGGAAGTCGGCAGCATCAGAGCGGCAGCGACATCGTAGTTACCTTTTCAGGCATTAACGGAAAGAGCGAGCGTTCTTCTTACAGAGTCATGACGGCCCTATTAGTACCAGCACCCACCCATCGCGAGGCTCCCCACACTCTGCGCTCCCACCATTGCCTCACCTTTCTCCAAAGGTTCTTGTCTCCTCCCTCCAATGCTGCCCCACTCCTGGATTCGTCCTCTCCCTCTCCTCTTTCGTTCCCGACTGATTGATAATCCGAATCGATTCGCCTGTTCGATCTGCAGATCCTACAACTCGGCTCGCCGCGAGTAACCGCCATGTCGTTCTCGTCGTCGTCATCCGATGTGTCGCTGGAGACGGTGGCGCCCACGCGGCCGTCACCAGCGAGCGGAAGCTCAACCCCGACCTGCAGGAGCAGGTTCCCAAGCCATGTATGTATCCCTTCCCTCCAAGGTTTCTCTGCCTAGCTAGCTATATGTATATCTCCCGATCTACGATCTTTCTCGGTTTGGTTACTGAGTGAGTGAGAACAACAACAAAAAAAAGGCATTTTGTTTAGATGCAGGGAGCACGCCATCGTCTGATACTGCCCCTTCATTGGCTGGCCTGAACGCTGTTCTTTTTCTGGTGATAGAGCCGTGACTCGAAAGCGTTTAATATTTTTGTTCTCTGACCAACTGATCACTGATATGCAAGCATTGTTTACTACCACGATTCCATCTCAAGTGAATTTAGTAGCTGGACTCCTATACTTTCCTCAATATTAGTTTCCCGTCTCTCTGAGACTCCGACTGAGCTGAGCTCGCGTCGTATATATATGCAGATCTCGCGAGAGCCATGGCGGCGGTGGACCCGAGCCACCCGGAGGGAACCAGGGGGAGGGATGCCCGTGGCATGAGCGTGCTCCAGCAGCACGTGGCCTTCTTCGACCGCAACGGCGACGGGATCGTCTACCCATGGGAGACTTTCCAAGGTGACGACCTGACGCCACTGCTCGTCTCGCTATCCTTCGAGTCTTTTGCAATTTTGTAGTGTCAGTCTAGTGTCCTCCGTTTTGGACAAACCGTCAGATTATGATATCGCACTCCTTTGTTTTCTTTGTCCCGATGAGATTAGAGTTATCTCCAAAGAAAGAACGATTACATCTCCAGCTGTGATTAATACTTGTACTTTTTTTTTGGGACACGTCCCCCTTGTTATTTCAGGCATGCGAGCAATAGGGCTTGGGTTCCCTGCATCCTTGGCCACCTCCTTTCTCATCAACCTCATCATGAGTTATCCTACTCAGCCGGTAAGCAGGGCTTCTTGAAACACACGATTTCGATAACATAAGAATATGAAACACGCGAGATTGCAAGTCATGCCCCTCTGATTCCTACATGATTGTATTTTCACCAAGATTTGTTTGATTAGACTGTAGGGAAAAGAATCTAAGAGGTTGGAGTCAACGATTTTATTCTATAAAATGTAATGCAAATAAATTCTTAGAAGAAAATTCTGTTGGATTAAATCCTACACATTATCACAACCAAGCTTGGAAAAAATCATAAGGACTACAAATCTTCCAAATTACCTATGTAAATCCTTTAAAATTGAAATCAAAAGATCCCTTTCATCTTCATTTAAGTCTGCCAAATCTAATTACAGCGGCTCTATTTTAGCACTGAGTTTTTTTTTTCAAATCTCAAATGAATGAACTTATGTGTTTGTTAATGCATATGAACTTGGAAACACAAGAGTGAAAAAATATATCACTTCCATCAGGCTCATCTTGAGGTTGTTGTGTTGAATTGCAATGAACATTAGAAATTGGTCAGTTAGGACAGATTTTCCTGGTTACATGTTAATATGAGGTGTTTCCAACTAACTTTAGCTGTATATACTAAATAAAGCACTAGA